>RBNI01001114.1:0-24295 GCA_003990745.1 Jimgerdemannia flammicorona | reverse complement strand
TTTTTTTATAGTCACTTGGACTTTGCCATTTATTACCAGTCTATTAATAAGGTTATAGTATTACTTCCCACTACTCAATCCCCATAGGGGAGCCTCTTCTCATATTATCAGAAATAAAGACCACCTTCTCACTCACTACTGCAACTCTCTCCCCACTCTACCTACAGACTTTCTCCACTAAGCAATATCTTTAACCACCCTGCAACTCCCAACCAAGCTATCAGCCCATCAAAGTGTCTTCTATAAGCCTATGCCAATGCAACAGCTGGTCCCCCAAGCCCAGTCTCCTCCTATCCTCAAAAACAAATAACCAGTGACTGGCCAGCCCCATCCAAATTGCCAAAACCCAGCCTAAGATAAGCCACTCCTTTTCCACCCCTCCCACCAGTCTATTACTCAAATCCTCCCACTGATCCTGTACACCATCTCTCTGACACACTACCCCTAAATGATCCCCAACAGCCTGCCAAAAGTCACTAAGTACCTCACACTCTCCTAGCTAATGTTCAGACATCTGCACATATCTCCCTTCCTGCCCTACATTGTGGCACTCCTCATAGTCAAAGCAACCCCCCTTGATAAGGTGACCTGAGCAGAAGTTGAGCATTATATTTCTCCTCAGCATGCACTACCAAACCACCTAATACTTTGGTGGCATCCACCTTCTCACCTCAGCACTCCAGGCCCAAACTCTAAACCAGTTCTACTCTTCTCCAATACTCATCCCCTATCATCTGCTAGGCCACAGATCCTGGTCTGGTCTCCTTTGACATTCTATCCCATCACTAATATTGAACTCAATTAAGGAAATGTCTCCCAGCAATACTTGGTCCTATCTCTACATCACCAGATCCCAAGCTACCTCCCCTTCATTTCCCTGCTAATGAATTTCAATGCAGTGCACCCCCTCCACTACCCCCCACTAGAAGCCTTTGTATCTCAATTGTTCAGTGTTCTGAAGCCCAACTAAGGATAGGAGATCTTCTGTCAAACCTCTTGGTGAGGACCTCATCTCCCAGACCTTCTGCAATAGAGAGACCCAGCCACCCTCTCTCAACTCTACTACTCTCTTTAACCACCATGCTCTCAAGCAGTATAGCCTCTTCAGAAAGTCAACCAGCCCAAGTCCTCCTCTTGTTACTGGTAAGGATAAGACCTTCCAACTGATCTGACTTCTTCTTCTAGCCCAGATCCACCTCTTGGCCAGCTTCATCAGTTGCTTCACTACCTAGGCTGAGAAGTCCAGATGATAAGCCAGATACCACAACTTTGGCAGCCAATAGATATTCAAAATCAAGACACACCCCACTAGAGATAAATGGTGACCTCCCCAACTCTACAGGGCCTCCCTCTAGATGCCAATTCTCTGCTCTCACCAAAGTCTGGGTAGGACTGACTCATATACTGACAAATAAATACCCAAGTACTACACTACCTCTCTGGTTGGGATGATTGTTCCAATAATATCTCCTCCCACCAGACCATTGTCTAACACCATTGTTTCACACTTGTGCCAATTGAGTTTAGCTCCAGAGTTCTCCTCATACCACTTCACTGTCTCCTTAAGCTCCTCAATATCAGTGATTGATCCCAGACTGATCACCATAGTATCTGCAAAGGCTCAAACTTTCCACCTAATTCCAAAGACTGCAAGCTCTACAAACTTCCATCTGATTCTGTCCATTAGAGGTTCCAGAGAAAGAGCATACAGAATGGGGAACAGTGAGTCCCCCTGGAGCACACCTCTACCTAGAGAAAATAACACCCCTCTATGTCTATTACACATGAGTACAGCCTGACTCCCTTCCAGTAGGCTGATTATTACTGACTAGAACTGGTATAGTACCCCAGTTCTATTCAATACTTTTACCAGCCAGACTCACTACACTCAGTCATATGCCTTCTCCTGGTCCAAGAAGACCAGTCACCCATCTAGTCTACAAGCTTGCACCCCTTCAATAACTCCATGTATCTAGGCTGTGCCATCCCTAATGAGCCAGCCTCCTACAAAGCCTCTCTGTTCAATACTCAAGACTTGCTGGGCCACCTTCTGTAGCCTCGCAACCACCACCTTAGTCACCAACTTTCTGTCCATATCCAGTAGCATAATCAGCTACCAGTTCTTCCAGTTCTCTCTCCTTCTCTTGTTCTTATAAAGCAATGTCACCAGCCCCAGATCCTGCTCCCCCACCCATCTCCCTGACTGTAGTATAAAATCACATAATGCTGTCATCTCACCCAGTACTTCTGAGACTCTCACCATCTTCTTCCAGAAGTTCCAGAGCAGACCATCCTCCCCAGGTACTGTACCTGGCATTTTTGTGGCAAGAATCTGGTAGATCTCTTTCTCTCATACTGGCAACACCAAGTCACCCAGCCTATCTGCTTGTGGAGAGTACCAATCCTCCAATACCCAGTCAATGATAGCAGCATCAGCCCCACCTTCCTCCTCACTCCATAATCCACTCCATTACTCTTTTAATGATCCAAGAATGTCTTGTATACCATGCACCAGTATACCATCAGAGTCAAGTACCCTCTCCCACCTTTGCTGTACCCTTTTCACCTAAAGAGTCCTCATGAGATACTTTGAGGGCCTTTTCCCTTCCTCCAAACCCTGTCAACGAAGCCATGCCACCAAGCCCTGCACTCTTGCCTCTTTCTCTTCCCACAACACCTGTTGTAATTCTCCAACCTCCATTTTTGTCCTCATTAATATACAATCCTCTCCCCCCTCCAACATCACTAGCTCTGCCCAATCTTCCAAGAGTCTAGCCAGTCTAACAGAAGCCCATCTCACCTGTTGCCTCCTCTGCTTCCCAGCCTCCTTGCCAGCCTCACTCCAGTAAACCCTGGCCATCTCTTTCATCTTCATCTACCAGATACTAACTGGGGCACCTTCCTGCCTCCAGCTCTCCACTCTCAGTTGAATGTCTTCAGCTCAATTATCTTACTAGATCCTATTATCTAATAAAGAGGAATTGAGGTGCCAATGTCCAGGCCCATTCCCACTCTCCCCAAAATGCCCCTGTTTTAACAGCTCTCAATGATCCAACCATAGATACCACTCCACCTCCAGCAACTTCCAAACATCCAAACCCCAGCAGCTAGCTGTCAAAATCCAGTCAATCCTTATCCCCAGGCCCCCTACCCAATGTATGTATACTCTCCTATCCCCCCAATACTCTCTACCAGTATCTATCAGAGCACTTAGTCCTCCCATACCGCCAGCCCTCCACTCCTACCCTCAGCTCCCTGTCCTCCATCAGTTCTATTCACCAGTATATCCTGGACCATATTGAAGTCTCTACCAAGCATATCCACCCCAGCCTCTACAAGGACTCCACTCTCCTGGAGACCCTTCACCCAATCCATGTGATCACTCTATACAGCAGGGCAGTAACAGGAGTCCACTGTGACTGACTCCCAACCTATATATGTCTACTCTCCCTAGACCAATCTATCCCCCCAGCTTCTTATATCATGTATCTCCCCTCTGTCTCTCTGGACCAGAATCCCAACCTTGCCCTTCCAAACTGCCTCACCTCTCCATTTCTTTATCTATTCTAGCCTATCTAAATCAATCTCACACCTGACATCCTGTAAGAGGAAGAGATTGGCCTTTAGTCCCTTCAGCCAAGTAAAAATGTTTCTATATCAAGATGTGCCCCACAACCCATTCACATTTAAAGAAAAAATGTTGGTTGTACTATTCATAATAAAATATGGTGTGTTATCAAGTCCATCCTCTACTGCTCCATGTTCATCTCTTCCTGTGCCATGTCTAGATTATGTTCCACAGTTACCTCCTCCTCTTCAGCCCTCTTAGCCTCTAACAGCTCATTCATCTCCCCATCTGCCTTCTTCTCAAACTTCTTCCAGTACTCCAGGCAGGCCTCCTACCAGAGCTGCAATCCATAATACTTGGTCACCCTCTCACCAGCAACACCTGCCAGCTCCGCCTCTCACTTCTTATCCACCTCATATCCTTCCTTCTCCAGATACACCACAAGGATTTTCACCTTTAATGCCATCACCACTCCATCTCCCTGCAGGATCTGTACCCAATGCTCATCACTTATTACTCTCAGGTCCACCTCTCCCAACTTTTCAGCTGCCAAGTTATTCATAATTCTATACATCCAAAGTAGATTCCCCACCTTCTTCCCTCCAGGAGTCGCCAGCCTCTCTCCATCCAGCATTGTGGTGTCAGCCCCACCACTTGCAGACTCATCTCACACCTCCGGGACATCCACCAGTTCCTCCTCTCCAACTGCCACCACTTGTCCCCTATTCACCACCTCTGGAACTCCAAATTGCACTTGCTGGGCCCCCTCCATTGGTACATCCTCTACCACTCTGCTCTGGGAAGCCAGACCTTGTCTGATAAGAGGAGTAGGGGTAGGTGAGTCCTCCCAGACCTCCTCCCAGACCTCAAATATACCATCAGCATATGGGTAATTGCCAGTCACCTCTCTGTCCTCTCCTGTCCCCTTCCCTGCACTCTCTCCACTCTCACTGGCCCAGACACTCACTTTGGCACCCCCCACCTCCACCATTCTGCCTGCATCCTTCTGTAGTCTATCCTCCAGCTTAACCAGCAGCTCCTTCTGTCTCTTACATTCCTGTACTCTTTCCCACTGCCACTTGTCTACTCAAATCCACTTCCCATCCACTACCTTCAAATGTGTCAACTCTACAAAAGCCTTCCAAGCCTTTACCCACTACTCCACAGTACCACTCAGCTCTTCCAGTACTTTCAATAAGTCCTCTTTCTCCTCCTCACTCTCCTTCACCCTTGTCATCTTACACAAGATTGCTCTCCAGATCATTACTGAAGGCCAGTCTCTTGTCTTCCCAGTAGCTTCCTTTCCTGTCAGCTGAATCCTCATATCAACATCTCCAGTCCTAAGATCCCTTCCTAGACTCTGAATCTAATATCCACCACCTCTCCATACTCAGCCATGATCTCCTCAACTCTCCTTCTCATCTCCTCTGCAGCCACTATAGACACTCCTTTCACCAGCAGTTGTACCACCCTGGGATCCCATCCCAGGCAATGTGCTATTAGAACACATATCTCCCCAATAGTCAATACAGCCTTCAGCACCTCCTCCAAAGGCCCAGGCTCCTCAAAGCCCACCTCCACTCCCTCCAATTCCTTTAGAAACTTTACTGACACTGCTCCAGCCACCTGTTTAGTAATAAGCCCCAGTACTATTTTTGCCATCACTGTTAGGTCCTGGAAGCACAGCATAACTGTGAATACTAAGATTGACTTTTTGTGTAACAGGGCTACTGCCAGACCCATCACACTATCTGCCGAATCCCCCTGCCTTCTCAGCCCCAACTGCTCAGCCTCACCATCAGCAGTTACATCTGGATTTTTTTCCAGATTGGTAGTCCCATCACCATCAGCTATTACATATACTCACCCCAGCCACTACACCCCCAGCTCCACTGCCTCTACTGCCAAAGACTACTCCCCCATATACTACTGCCTTCCCCATCTCCTTGTCTTTTCTCAGCCATCTCTCCAGCCCAGATGCTAGCTGTCTCTCCTTTACTGTCTCTATAAAGCTCACCCTTCCAGACCCCTGTCCTCCACTGCTGCTTTCTCCCCTTCTGCATCCTCCCACCAGCAGCCCCCTTATACTACCCCCCAGGCCAGGGCCTCTCCCCACATACTGCCAGTCAAATGCACTCAGGCCACCCTGCCTAGTATATACCTCAGATTGCCTGTCAGTTGCCATGTTACTAGTCTCTTTTCTCCAGGAATGATGTTGTAAGTACTTTCCAAAGATTGTATAACCCAAATGGTACCAGAGAAAGATGCTACATGTGTTTATTATTCTGAAGCCCAATTAAGAACAGGAGATCTCCTGTGGAACCTCTTGGTGAGGACCTCATCTCCCAGACCTTCTTCAATAGAGGAACCCAGCTGCCTCTCCCCAGCTCAACAGCTCTCTTCAGCTACCATGCTCTCAGGCAGTATAACCTCTTCAGGAAGTCAACCAGCCCAAGTCCCCCTCTAGTCACTGGTAGGGACAAAATTTCCCAGCTAATCTGACTCCTTCTCCCTGCTCAGATCTACCCCTTGGTCAGTTTCAGTAGTCTCTTCACCACTCAGGCTGGGAAGTCCAGATAGTATGTCAAGTACCACAGCTTTGGCAGCCAGTAAGTATTCAAGATGGAAACATGCTCTGCCAGAGACAAGTAGTGGCCTCTCCAGCTTTACAGAGCCTCCCCCCAGATAGTCACCCATTGCTCCCACCAGAGTTTTGGAAGAACAGATCCATACACTGACAGATAGATGCCCAAGTACCTCACTGCCTCTCCAGCAGGAACAATTGTTCCAATGACCTCCCCCTCTATCAGACCATTATCCAGTACCATTGTTTCATACTTGTGCCAATTGAGTTTAGCCCCAGAGTGCTCCTCATACTATTCTGCAGTCTCTTTGAGTTCCTTTATATTGGCAATTGAACCCAGACTGACCACTATATTATCTGCAAAAGTACTAACTTTCCACTCAATGCCATACATTGAAAGCCCTCCTATCTTCCACTGAATCCTATCAATTAGGGGCTCTAAGGAGAGAGCATACAAAATGGGAGACAGTAGGTCCCCCTGGGAAATGCCCCTACTCAGAGAGAAAGCCACCCCTCAATGCCCATTACACATGAGTGCAGCCCTGCTCCCTTCCAGTAGGCTGACCATTGCTAGTTAGAACTGATGAGAGACTCTAATCCTGTCTAGTATCTTCACCAACTAGACTCTCTGAACATAGTCATATACCTTCTTCTGATCTAAGAAAACTAGGCACCCATCTAATCTACAGGCCCATGCCCCTTCAATAACACTGTATACTCAAGCTGTGCTATCCCGAATGAATTGGCCTCCAACAAATCCCTACTGCTCTACCCCCAAGACCTGCTGGACCATCTTCTGCAGCCTTGCTACTACTACCTTAATAATCAACTTCCTGTCCATATCTAGTAGCATGATCAGTCTCCAGTTCCTCCAGTCCTCCCTCCTACCCTTTTTCTTATACAGCAGCACCACCAGCCCCAGATCCTGCTCTCCTACCCATCTTCCAGATGGCAGTACCAAGTCACAGAGTGCTCTCAGCTCTCCCAGTATACTGGGTATATCCACCATCTTCTTCCAAAAAACCCAAGGCAGGCCACCCTCCCCTGGTGCTATACCCAAAGTAGTAGTAGCAAGCACCTGGCAAATCTCCTCCTCTTGTACTGGCATCACTAGGTTGTCCAGCCCTTCTGCCTGTAGTGGGTACCAATCCTCCAAGGCAATACTAATGGAGGCATCATCAGCCCCACCCTTTTTCTCACTCTACAAGCCACTCCACTGCTTCTTCAGTGATCTGAGAATATCTTGTATGCTATGTACCAATGATCTCTCAGAATCAAAAACCCCCTTCTACCTCTACTGAATCCTCCTTGCCTGATTGTGAGAAACTTAGAGGGCCTCTCTCCTTCCTCCAGCCCCTACCAATGGAGATGTGCTGCCATACTCTGTACCTGCACTTTCTCCTCCTTCTGCAATACCTGTTGCAGCTCCACAACCTCCTTTCTTGCCCATAGTAATCTCTAATCCTCCACTCTCTCCAGGGTCACCAGACCTGCTCAATCTTCTAATAGCCTTATCAATCTAGCAGAGGCCCACACCCTTTTCTTCCTTCTCTGTCTCCCAGCCTCTGCACCTGCCTCCCTCCAATAGATCCTAGCAGCCTCCTTCAGCCTCATCTATCTAATACCAACTGAGGCACCTTCCCTTATCCACCCCTCCACTCTCTGCTGAATATCCTCAGCCCACCTATCCTACAGTATCTTGTTGTCCACCAGGGAGGAGTTGAGGTGCCAATGTCCTGGTCCATCCCCACTCCCCCCAAAATATCTCTGTCCCAGCAGTCCCCAATGGTCAGACTATGGACACCATTCTGCCTCTAGAGACCCCCAAACATCCAGACCCCAGCAGTCTGCTGTCAAAATCCAGTCAATCCTCATCTCCAGGCCACTCACTCAATGAGTATGTATATACCCTTCTGTCACCCCATAGCTCTCTGCCAGTATCCACCAAAGCACTCAGTCTCTCTACCTCCTCCCATGCCTCCAAACCTCCACTCCTTCCCTCCACTCCCTGCTCTCCATCAGTTCTATCCAACAATATGTCTCTGATCATATTAAAGTCTCCACCAAGCATGTCCACTACAGTCCCTGCCAGAGTCCCTTTCTCCTGGAGATCCTTCACCCACTCTACCTGTTCACCCCTTACTGTAGGACAGTAGCAGGATCCAACTGTAACTGGTTCCCATCCAGTGTGAATCCACTCATCTCAGATCAGCCTGTCTCCCCAGTTCTGCATATCCCATATCTCCCCTCTACCCTTTCTGACTAGAATCCCAACCTTGCTCTTCTAAACTGCTTCCCCTCTCCATTCCTTTGTTCATTTTAGTTTGTCCAAATCATCCTCACATCTGATATCCTGCAGAACAAAGTGATTGGCCTCCAATCCCTTCAGCCAAGCAAAAATATTCTATCAAAAAAACAAACCCCAAAGCCCATTCATATTTTAAGAGAAAATTTGATTATACTGTTCATAAGGAAAAATGTATAATAGTACTCACATCCTCTATTGCTCTATATTCATCTCCATCTGAGCCAGGTCCAGATCATATTCCACAGCTTCTGTCTCCTCTTCAGCCCTCTTAGCCTCCAATCCAACCAGAAGTTCTGCAAGCTCCCCATCCTCCTTCTCCTCAAATTCCTCACAATATTCCAGGCAGGCCTCCTGCCAGAGCTGTAACTCATGCTGCTCTACTTAATAGAAAGTAGCTCTTTCACCAGCAGTGACTGCCAGCCCAGCCTCTCTCTTCTTGTCAACCTCATACCCTTCCTCCTCTAAGAAAACTGCAAGAATCTCCACTTTCAGCATCTCCACCACTCTCTCACTACACAGAATATGCACCCAATACTCATCACTCATCACTTGCAGATCCACCTTCCCCAATTCCTCCACTGCAAAGTTGTTCATCATCTTGTACATCCATAACAGATTTCCCACCTCCTTCCCAGGAGTCACTGGCCACCCTCTATCCAGCATTGAGATATCAGCCCCTGTACTTGCAGCCTCATCCTACTCCTCCCCCTAAACATCCACCAGTTCGTCCTCACCCACTGCCACCACCTGCCTCTCCTTTGCTACCTCCAAAACTCTAAAGTGTACCCTCTGGGCTCCCCACATGGGCACATCCTCTGCCACTCTGCCTCTTGAAGCTAGACCTCATCTAATAAGCAGCATAGAGGTCAAGGATAGCTCCTAGACTTCAAAGGTACCATCTGTATAAGAGTCATTTCCCTTCTCCTCCTCTCTCCCTCCTGGTCCCTTCTCTGCATTCTCTCCATCCTTGCTGGCCCAGATGCTCTCCTTGGCTCTCTCTATGATTTAAATACCACCAGCATTCTTCTTTATCCTGCTTTCTAGTTTTGCCAACAGCTCTCTCTATCTCTTACATCCTTGGAACCTTTCCCACCACCCCTTATCTATCTGAATTCTCTTTCCATCCACCACTTCTAAATGCATCAACTTGATATACACCTTCCAAGCATTTGCCCTCTGCTCTACAGCACCACTCAGCTCTTCCAGCACCTCCAGCAGATCCTCTTCCTCCTCCTCACTCCCCTTCGCCCTTGTCATCTTATACAAGAAAGCCCCCCTAGACTATCACTGAAGGCCAGTCCCTAGCCTTCCTAGTAGCTTCCTTTTCTATCAACCAAATATGAATGTCAACATCTCCAGTCCTGAAGGAGGTCCCCTCCCAGACCCAGAACCCAACATTGACCACCTCACTATACTCAGCCATAACTTCTTTAACTCTCCTCCTTGTCTCTTTAGCAGTCACCATGGGCACACTCTTCACCAGCAACTACACTACCCTGGAGTCCCATCTCAAGCAATGTACCATTAGAACACTCACCTCTCCAACTGTCAACCCTGTCTTCAGAGCCTCCTCCAGTGGTCCAGCCTCCTTAAAGCCTACCTTCACTCCTTCCAGTTCCTTTAGAAACTTTATAGATACCACTCCAGCCTCCTGCTTAGCAATTAGCCCCAGGATCATTTTTGCTATTACTACTAAGCCCTGAAAACACAAGGTGACTGTAAACTATAAGATTGACTTCTTGAGTAATGGTGTTACTGCCAGTCCTGTTACACCATCAGTCAGATCACTAGGCCTTGTGCCTTTCTCACTACTCAGTCTACCATCAGCAGTCCTATCTAGATTTTTTTCCTAATCATCTATCTCACTCTCATCAACAGTCACCCCCTCAGCCCCTACACTACCAGCCCCACTACTCTGGCCCCCCAGAGAGACTCTCTCTTGAGGTTGCTGTCCTGCAGTCTTTGCCATCTCCTTGCCCCTCCTAAGCCAGCTCTCCAGCCCAGCTCTCTGCTGATCTCTCTTCACCTTGTCCACAAAGCTCACCCTCTCTGTCTCCTGACCTCCAGCACCACCCCCTCCCTTACTATATCTACCCACCAACAGGCCTCTCATGCTTCCCTCCAAGCCAGGGCTTCTCTCTACATACTGCCAGTTGAATGCACCCAAGCCACCCTGCCCAGTATATACCTCAGAATACTCATTGGTTGCTATGTTACTAGTAGCTTTTGTCCAGAAACTATATTGAAAGTACTGCCAAAAGGTTGTGTAACCTGAATGTTACCAGAGAAAGATGTTGAGTACTTACTACTTCTCAGTCTAACTATTAACAATAAATTACTCAAAGAATCTCTAGAAAAGAATCTTGTCTCTCAGATCTTCTATATCAACAGTACTCACTCTCTGCCCTATAACTCAATAGCTCTCTTCAACTACCAAGCCCTAAGGCAATACAACCTCTTCAGAAAGTCCACCAGACCCAAACCTCCCCTGGCTACCAGAGTTGCCAAGATCTTCCAACTTATCTGACTCCACCTTTTGATCCAAATCTAGCTTTTAGCTATCTTCATCAATATCTTTACTACTTATATCAGAAAGTCCAAATAATATACCAGATATTACAACTTTGGAAACCAGTAGATATTAAGAATTGATATCTATCTGATGTCATGTAGTAGTCACTGAGTTCTTCAAATATGCCAGATTCTCTTCAAGGTATATCTCTTAGACTAACTCAAGTTTGTTATAAGCAAGTCCTTATTGGAGTGCTTTCCCAAGGTCTTATAGTCCTCAAACTTCTTATCTTTAAACTGTCTTGTTATCTCTTAGATTGCTTGTAAGGGATTGTGTGTAAGTGAACTGGAACTGACTTTATTTCAGAGGAAATAAGAGGGGTATTTATATAAAATATAATTCAATGGTTGCTAAGATATAAAGCTAAATATAAATTCCAATAACTAAAATAAAATACCAGGACAGGAAGAACTACTAAGTTCCAGGGTCAGCACTGATGGTTATACAGGTTCAGGATACTGGTATAATTCAGTATTACATCAAAATACTAGTACTGGAATAATTCCACATCACCTCAAAATACCAGTACTGGCATTATTTAGTATCATATCAGAATACTGGTGCTGGCATTATTCAGTGTAACCAAGGGACTTAGAGCAGAATGTTCAGGACTATAGGGGCTTTATCATCAGAGGTCAGGATGTCTTCAAAGGAGATGAGGTCCACGAATTCATCATTGTTGTTGTCATCATGCAGGTCATGCATCTTGTATATATCATGCATTTTGTGCGCTTCAATATCACATGGGATGACGTCATTGCCAATGATGTCATCACATTCAGCAGTGGGAAGGAGGTCTGGAGCTCTCCAGTCTATGAGGTTTTCTTCCACAAAATAGGGGACAAATGTGGGGTCTTGGGGAGGTCTAACTTGGATGCTTGGGCCTTGGAATACTGAGATCAATCCTTGCAGGAATTGTTCTGGGTTGTCCTGAAGGATGAGATGCCAGAAGTCTTCTACTTCATCACTATTGAGGGTGATAGTGGACTGGGCTTCTGTGGCCACCCTGGCTTCTAGTGCATTGATATGGCAGGATGACAGGTCTCTGAAGTCTGAGACTCTAACATACTCTAAGTTGGGGATTGACTATGGTACATATCTGAAGATCTGATGGATCTTCTTAGCTGTCCTTGCCTTATATATATCCATGAGAGTGGCATCTTGTAGCTCTTGAGGGCTGGCCTGTGGGAACTCCTGGCAGAGGAGGTTTCCTATTTCATACTCATGCCACATTTGGAGGTATTTGGTAGCAATAGTGATCCTTGTTTCCATTTTATGATGGTAGAGGATATAGTGATAGGGGTCACTAATACCCAAGTTGACACTAGGAGTCCTTCTTGAGTGGGTCCTCATGGCTCTTCTGATGTCTTGGAATATCCTTTCTTCAACTGAGATGCCTTGGCAATTCCTTGACCTTGAGGTTTGGTGAGCAGTAGGTATTTTGTTTGTGGTAAGTCTTTGAGCTATTTTGGGATTGGTGGGTCTTGTTGGTTGCTGCTACTGTGGTTCCTTGATCCTTCTTTTATATTCCTCAAGATACCATACTGTGGTCACAATGACTTACAGTTGGTCATCATTGCTCATCTCATATGCTATATGATCTTCTTGTGCTCCGATCTGGTGGCTTGTGAGGAAAGACTGTCTCCTGTGCTGATGTCATCATTCTGGGGTCACTGTTACATCTTCCTCCTAAATAAGGATCTTCTTGAGCATCCTTATTCATTGGTCCAGTCCTGAAAAATTTGCTGATCCCATAACCTCTGGTAAGGGGTTGAAAAGTGATATTTATGGGCTGGCATCTTCTCTTTGTATTTTGGCATGATGGTGAAGGGTCACTCCCTTTATATAGAGCAAGGGCTGGATTCTGATCTTGACCAATCAGTGGATGGTTCAAACTCCTCTGGCTTCAAAAGTCTCATGGATGAGTAGTTGCTGGTGCTGTATCCCTTAGAGAATGGTCCAAATAGATAGCCTGCTGGTCACAGGATATGCTGTTATGATTTGTGGACTAGAACCTCATAGGCAGTCATCATATTTTGCTTCTCTTATATAGGTTCATGGTACTTCTTGAGTCTGTTCCTATGTACCATGGTAGGCAGTATGGTCCCTGAGATTTTTCTAAGCCAGAAGGTAGTTCTCTTGATATCTTGCATGTAGAAGGGTTCTTCCCATTTGGGCTCTAGTTTTTACAACTATGAGGCTTCTACTATATTTCAATATAGTAGGACCTTTTCTCCAATTTGGATGGATTCTAGGGTCTTGTGATTCTTTTCCACATTCTTCCTTGTCAGTACTTGTGACTTTATAATGTAATCTTCAGCCTTCTTCCTGATTTGGTGTAGTCTCCTGATTTCTGCATTGATCCATCTCCAAGTTAGGTCTAGATTTGTGGCTGAGGTTCCATCAGAATCTTCTTCTCTGAAGAGCAGTTCTCTTGGGGTAAAGTGTGTGCTCTGTGATTGTATATCTCATAGGACAGAGAGGGCAGTTGAGAGGTAGTTATCCCAATTCTCATATTTCTCTGAGATCTTTGCCAGGATGTTCTTGAGGGTCTTGTTGGTTCTCTCTGTCTATCCATTTCCTTGAGGGTGGTACATGGTGGTCTTGATGTGCTGGATCTTGTATTTCTGATACATTATCTCATGGAATCCATTGACAAATTCTGTGCCATGGTCTGTTGTAATTTGCTTTGGTGTCTTGTAGCAGCAGATGATTTCTTGGTACAGGAAGTCAGCTATAGAGAGGGCATTGGCTTCTTATAATGCTTCTGCTTCTATCCATTTGGTAAAGAGGTCTACAATAACTATAATATAGTGGTTTTCTGATAGTATTACTGGTAGTGGCCCAATGATATCCATTATGATGTGGTGGAAGGGGATAGGCTCAATTCTTGATGGCCCAGGTGCCTGGTCTTACTGATCTTGTTTCTGTTTTTGGCACTTGTCACACCCTTTGACAAATTGGTGCAGGTCTTCTTCCATCTTGGGCCACTACATAGTTCTTCTTGCCTTATCGTATATGTTGGTTCCTCCTAGGTGTCCTTGCTTGTGTACTTCCTTTATTACTTGATACTTCTTGTGTTCAGGTATTACTAGCTTTCCTCCTTTTCTGAGTGTAGTATTGTTTAGTTCAAACTGTTTCCAAGTCCAGTTGATGATGGTGATTGTCCAGGGTTCGAGGTGGTTGGGCATCTTCCACTGCCCAAGATAGCTGATTAATCTATAGTATAGCTCCTTATTTATGTTGAATAGTCTTAATGGAGGTATTTTGGGGTATCCTTGAGAGTGTATCAGCATTGGTGTTGGTTCTTCCAGAGTGGTGCTTGACAGTATAGTCATACTCTTGCAGCCTCTAGGTCTATCTGGCATATATTTCTTTGGGGTTCAGAGTGTGGAATAGCCAGGTAAGGGCAGAATGATCTGTTTGAATGGTAAAGTATTTCCTAGCTAGATAGTAGTGGAACTTGTCTACTGCCCAGACTACTGATAAGCATTCAAGCTTATATAACTCATAGTTCTGTTCTGCTCTGTGGGTACCTTGACTTGCATAGGAGATGACATATTCATGTCCATCTTTCTTCTAAGCTAGGACTGCTCCAAGTCCTATAGCACTTGCATCTGTCTGCAGAATGAATTCTAGATTCCAATCTGGTCTTCTGAGGATAGGTGCTTGAGTCAACCTGGTCTTGAGTTCATTGAAGGTTTGTTGGCATTCCTTGGTCCATTCAAATTTGGTTTTCTTCTTCAGTAGTTTGTAGATAGGTGCTGCAATGTTAGAGTATCCTTTGATGAATCTTCTGTAGTAGCTGGCCAGTCCAAGGAAGGCATGGACTTCTGTGGTTGTTCTGGGTCTTGGGTAGACTGCAACAGTCTCAATCTTCATGGAGTCTGTGTGGATTCCAGTCTGGTTGATGAGGTGTCCTAGATAGGCAATTTCTTGAGCTGCAAACTTATATTTCTTGGGCTTAATGTAAAGGCCATGGTCCTTGAGCTTCTTGAGGGCTAGCTATATGTGATTGAAATGTTCTTGCGCAGTATTGCTGAAGATGATCACATCATCAATATAGACAAAGAGCTATTTTCCAATCTCATTGCTGAAGACTCTGTTCATCATTCGCTGAAAGCTTGCTGGGACATTGTACATTCCAAATGGTATTTGCAGGTAGATATAGGTGGCATCAGGTATGATGAAGGCTGATTTCTCACTGGTATCTTGAGTGAGACTGATCTGATGGAAGCCTGAAAACAGATCCAGGGTGGTGTAGTATTTGGCTTCACTTCCAAGAGTGGTAAGGATTTCTTGAATATTTGGCAAGGGCTGCCTATCCTTCTTGGTGATGGCATTGAGCTTCCTGTAGTCAATGCAGAGTTTTGGCGCAAACTCTCCAGGCTTGCTTCCTTTCTTTGGGGCAAGAACAATGAGTGAAGCCCAGGGGCTGATAGCTTGCTTGATGATTCTGGCTTCTTTCATTTCCTTGAGTTCTGCTCACAGCCATTCTCTGTAGGCAGGTGGTATGGGTCTGGCTTTCTGGTAGATTGGCTTGGTATCACCAGTGTCAACTTCATGGTAGTACTTGGGTTCTTGATTGTGGATATCCCTGAAGTCTGTAGTAAGTACTTCTTCATTCTGGTATAGGATCTTGAGAAGTTGTTCTTCCAGGGGAAAGTTTTCTCCAATAGTGTATGTATGCTTGTTCTGGTTCTTGTCTTTCTTATGCTCAAGTTTGGTAATCTTGGTGGCAGCATAGGCTCCTCTTCCAGTAGATCCAAAGCCTTGTTCTCCTCTTTTGGTCTTATGAGTTTGATGGCTTCAGTGATCTTGGGCTTCTTGATTTCATGGATCAGTATCTAGTCAATCCTGTTATGCTTCTTGATTTTGAATGGGGTGGTGGGGTTGTGATTTCTGACTATGAGGAAGATCTTACCAGTATAATCAGGGTCAATTACTCCTCCTTCAACTGAGATTTTGCTTTTGGCCAGACTGCTTCTGGTCTTGATAATTCTGACATGGTTCTCTGGTAGCTTGACTCCAATTCCAGTGCCAAGTAGAGTGGTGGTCTGTGGTTTGAGGGTAGCATCTTGAATACTGGCAAGGTCCATTCCTATGGCTCCTTCAGTCTTGTATTCTGGGATTTTGGCTTTGGGGTGAAACTTCTTGACCTTGAGGGTGATGTCTGATTCTTGTTCCTCCTCATCATCACTGTCAGCTTGAAGCTCGGGGGGTTGATTATCTTCTTCAGCTTTTCTTTTTGCTTTGGCAGCTTCTTGCTCATGTTTCTGTTGGCAGATTTTCCTGACTTCACTGATATAGGACCAGCAGTCATTCAGGTGTTCAGAGCAGTACATTCTAGTACCATGGGGGCATCTTTCTTGAGGGGCATACCCATTGATGATCTTGTTGTACTACTGCTCATCTGTGGGCTTGGGTGTCTTGTTCTTGTTCTTGTTCACTGAGTACATAAAGACCTCTGTATCCTCTTCATCTCCTTCCTCTATGTCTGGTAGAACTCCTTTATGGACATTGATAGAGACTTATACCTTTCTTTCTCTATAGTTGATCTGCATCTTTTGGGCATTGGGGTCAATGATGGCCTTGGTCTTGTGAAACCATTGGTTGCCAATAAGGATGTCATAGTTGGTGGCACTTATAACAATCATGTCTACTGGGATGGTAGCTCCTCCAATCTTGATGGGGACTTCTCAGATTTTGCCAAGGGGGGTAGCTTATATACTATCTGCTGTAACATAGACCATCTTGGTGGACTCTTCAATGTCCCAACCTAGGCAGTCAATTGCCTTCTTGCTCATGAGGTATTCTCCAGCACCAGTATCAATGATAGTATCAAAGATATAGTCTTCAATTTGACATGGGGTATAGGCTGATGTCTTGCACTGGTCTTCAGATTCTTCACCTGAGTTTTCAGATTCTTCCTGTGCATTGTGAGCTTCTACAATCTTGTATTCTTGATTCTTGGCAGTAGTTGCAAGTCCTACTCTCAATTGTTGTCTGAAGGCAGGGACTTCAGCTAGTTGTCCAAAAGTAGCATTGACCTTCTATTCCTTGAGGTCCTTGTAGATGTCATACTAGTGGATCTTGGTCTTGTACAGCTTCTGTTTCTTCTTGCTTTTGCTTTCTCCTGAGACTGGAGTGGTGCCTTCAATGATTTGGCAGGCAGCTTCATCTAACTCCATATCTTGATCAATCTCCTTGGGTTGGGTCTTGCTTTGAATAGTGACAGCTGGGGTCTTCTTTGGTCTTCCAACTGGCTTGCTGTTGGTCTTCTTGTCATAGGGCTTAGATTGGGTTTTGGTACCTTCAGTAGTAGGGTAGAATTTGAGCTCCTCATAGTATTCTTCATCATCAGTATCACCAATCTCCTTGATGACTACTGCATTGGTTTATTCTCCGATTCTGCTAGCATTGCTTGGTTGGACTTTGTGTCTCATTTTGGTCATACAATTCTTTACATAGTGGCCTTCTTCTCTACATCTGAAGTATATAATATTGCATTCTTCTGTAGCAGCTGCAAATCTCTGCACTGGTCTCCTGTTGGCACTTTGGACTTCTCTAACAACATCATCAAGGTGTGCAGTCATCTTGGCAAACTACTTGGCAAGTTCCTTCACTGGGTCAGCTTTGGCTGTCTTGGAGATAAGTGGGGTTGGTTGTCTGTTTACAACTGTAGTGGGTATAATACTAGTTGGCTTTGGTAGCTCTATCTTGATGCCAGTTATTTTCTCCATTGAGTGTTCAGCAGGGTGTCTGACAGTCCAATATCTCTGTACAAAGACCACTTTCTGATCAAGGATCAGTGTAGCTGGGGTAGACCAGATTGCTAGGGCAATTTCAGAGTGAACTCCTTTGAGGAAGGTTGAATCTGCTATTTGTTCCTTGAGGCAGTCATCATAGCCAGGCAAGACAATCTGGTGGCAGATTTGGGTACAGAATGAGTTGGGATCTTTACTAAGTCCCTGGCAGATAGTATTGAGTTGATCCTTGAGAGCTTGCTTGATCTCTTCAGTATAGTATATTGTTCTGAGGAAGGCCTTCATGTTGGCAAGTTTTGCTGCACCAGCATCAGCAATGGTGGCTGTATTGAACTTGTCTCTGGCAGGTCCTCTGAGGCTGACTGGTAGAAGGGCCAATTGTACATCCACACCAAGGACTCGGACAGTGGTGAATTCTTCAAAGTCTTCAATAAAGATCAGAATTGACTCTTTAGTAGTATATCCATAGAATGTGGGGGGACACATTTTCATCTTATCTTGAATTCTTGCAGAAGTGACTCTTGTAGTCAGGGTAGTTGTTGTGGGGTTGTTCATTTTTCAGCTTGAAAGTGAGGGATTCATCTTGAATCACCAGCCAATGGGCACCAAGTTGTCACATAGTAGTCACTGAGTCCTTCAAATATACCAGATTCTCTTCAAGGTATATCTCTTAGACTAACTCAAGTTTGTTATAAGCAAGTTCTTATTGGAGTGCCTTCCCAAGATCTTATAGTCCTCAAACTTCTTATTTTTAAACTATCTTGTTATCTCTTAGATTGCTTGTAAGGGATTGTGTGTAAGTGAACCAGAACTGACTTTATTTCAGAGGAAATAAGAGGGGTATTTATATAAAATATAATTCAATGGTTGCTAAGATATAAAGCTAAATATAAATTCCAATAACTAAAATAAAATGCCAGGACAGAAAGAACTACTAAGTTCCAGGGATGGTACTGATGGTTGTACAGGTTCAGGATGCTGGTATAATTCAGTATTATATCAAAATACTGGTACTGAAACAATTCCTCATCACCTCAGAATGCCAGTGCTGGCATTATTTGGTATCACATCAGAATACCAGTGCTGGTATTATTCAGTATAACCAAGGGACTTAGAGCAGAATGTTCAGGACCATGGGGGCTTCGTCATCAAAGGTCAGGATGTCTTTAAAGGAGATGAGGTCTGCGAATTCATTGTTGTCATTGTCATCATACAGGTCATGTATCTTGCATATGTCATATGTTTCACATGCTTTGATGTCACACAGAATGATGTCATTGCCAATGATGTCATCACATTTGGCAGTGGAAAGGAGGTCTGGAGCTCTCCAGTCTATGAGGTTCTCTTCCACAAAATAGGGAACAAATATAGGGTCTTGGGGAGGTCTAACCTGGATACTTGGGCCTTGGAATACTGAGATCAATCCTTGCAGGAATTGGTCTGGGTTGTCCTGAAGGATAGGATGCCAGAAGTCTTCTACTTCATCACTATTGAGGGTGATAGTGAACTGGGCTTCTGTAGCCACCCTGGCTTCTAGTGCATTGATATGGTGGAATGACAGATCTCTGAAGTCTGAGACTCTAACATACTCTAAGTTGGGGATTGACCATGGTGCATGCCTGAAGATCTGATGGATCTTCTTAGCTATCCTTACCTCACATATATCCATGGGAGTGGTATCTTGTAGCTCTTGAGGGCTGGCCTCTGGGAACTCCCAACAGAGGAGGTTTCCTATTTCATACTCCTGCTACATTTGGAGGTATTTGGTAACAATGGTGATCCTTGTTTCCATTTTACAGCAGTAGAGGATATAGTGATAGAGGTCACCAGTACCTAGGTTGACACTAAGAGTCTTCTTGAGCAGGTCCTCATGGCTTTTCTGATGTCTTGGAATATCCTTTCTTTGACTGAGATGCCTTGGTGGTTTCTTGACCTTGAGGTTTGGCGAGTAGCAGACATTCTGTTTGTGATAAGTCTTTGAGCTATTTTGGGATTGTTGGGTCTTGTTGGTTGCTGCTACTGCAGTTTCTTAATCCTTCTTTTATATTCCTCAAGATACCATACTGTGGTCACAATGACTCACAGTTGGTCATCATTGCTCATCTCATATGCTGTATGATCTTCTTGTGCTCTAATCTGGTGGCTTGCAAGGAAAGACTGTCTCCTGTGCTGATGTCATCATTCTGGGGTCACCATTATACTGATAAGAGAAATATGATATCCTCTCTAACTCTGAAGAGCCTTCTCCTATTCTACTATCTTTCTCTCTTACTAAACTCTGAGCAAGACTGATTTATATGTTAACAGAAATATACCCAGATACTGTACCACATCTCTAACAGAGATAATAGTACCTATAATATTCTCACCTACCAAACCATTCTCTAGTTCTATTGTCTCACACTTATACTAGTTGAGCTTAGCTTTAGAGTACTCATTGTATCAGTCCACAGTAGCACTCAGCTCACTAAAATCATTAATAGAACTAAGTCCAACCACTATATCATCAGCTAAGACTCTAACCTTTCAGACAATCCCTAAGATCAGAAGTCTTAATACCTTTTAGCAAATCCTATCCATTAATAGCTCTAACAATAAAGTATATAGAATAGAAGACAGCAGGTCCCTCTGAGAGATCCCTCTCTCCAATGAGAATAAGATACTATAATGTCCATTATAAAATATTACTGCTCAGCTACTTTCCAACAAACTGATTATTGATAACCAGAATCAGTAAGAGATACTAATTCTCTCAAATACATTTTTTAGCCAGACTTACTGAATCTGATTATAGGCCTTCTTCTGATTCAGAAAGATCAACTGTCTATTCAGTCTACTAGCCCTCACCTCCTTAATTATATTATGAACTCAGGCCATCTTATCTCTAATTAACCTATTACTAACAAAGTCCCTCAACTCAACTTTCAATACTTATTGAGTTACTTTCTATAATCTTGCAATAATTATCTTTGTAACTAACTTTCTATATATATCTAAGAATATAATTAGTCTCCAATTGTTCCACTTCTCTCTTCTGTCTTTGTCTTTATATAGCAATACTACTAGATCAAGATCCTGACCCCCAACCTACTCTCTAGATATAAAGATTATGTTACATAGTATTTTTATCTCTCTCAAGATCCTTGGGACTCTCACTATCTTCTTCTAAAAGTCACAAAGTAGGCCATTCTCACTGAGAGCTATATTCTGTTTTATAACCAATAAGATACTCAAGATTTTTTCCACCTAGACTGACTAAATCAAGTCTCCAAGACCATCAATCTGAAGATAGTACCAATTCTCCAAAGAGTACTCAATTGCCTTCTCATCAGTATCTATTTCTTCCTCACTCTACAGATATCTCTATCTACTCTTCAAAGAACTCAAGATTCTCTACATTCTATTTACTAGAGTATTCTCCTCATTGAGTACTCTATCTTACTACTATCTTATCCTCCATACCTAAAGAAGTCCTAGACAGATACTTAGTTGATCTCTTGTCTTTCTCAAGTCTCTGCCACTATAGCTAAGCTGCCATATCCTATATATGAGTCTCCTCCTCCTCTCTCAATACTCTCTTCAACTTCTCTACTTTTAGCTGAGCTTATCTCAGTCTCCAATTATCCACATTCTCTTGCATCAACAACTCTACCTACTTCAGCTATAATATCTCTATTCTGCAGAAGATCCATCTCACCTATTATCTCTACTGAGCTCTTTTAAATCTGTCAGCCTTACTTCAATATAGTCTAGCAGTCTCCTTTAACTTTACTCAGCAGACTCCTACTAGAGACCCCTCATTTTTCTAGTAAACAATCTTTATTCCAATGTCCTTTACCCAAGTATTCCATAATTCAATCTTCTCTATTTAAAAGAAATTGAGATACTAATATTCAGATCTATCTTCACTTTCTCCAAACTGATCATATTCCAATAGCCCCTAATGATCAGATTATGGACACTATTCTATCTCTAAAGTCAACCAGACATCTCTTGGGGATTGGCCATCAGCAACTAATCTATCCTCATTCTAAGTCTATTTACTCAATGAGTATAAACCCTCTAGTTACTCCACACTATTCTGTTAGTATCTACTAATAAACTTAGATGCTCTATCTTTTTCCAAATATCCAGACTACTACTATGGCTCACAGCATATCTCCCTCTATCAGTCCTATCTAATAGTACATTCTATATTATATTAAAGTTTCACTCAATATATCTATACCAGCTTTAGCAAGCATATTGTACTAATGAAGTTCAACAAGCCACTCTACTCAGTCACTCCTAACTATCAGGCAATAGTAAGAGTCTATTATCACTAGATTTCACTCTAGCCTTTACCAATCTCCTCATATCAAGCAGTCTCTCTATCCAATCTTACAAAGTTCCCCCTTATCTCTCTAAACTAGAATTCCCACCTTATTCCTCCAAACTGCCACACCACCCCATTCCTTCATTTATGTCTGTCTACCTAATTCCTCCTTACAGTATATATATATTCTATAGTAGAAAAAGATTAGCCTCCAAATCCTTCAGCTAAGTAAAAATGTTTTGATACCTTTTAGAGCCCTGCAGACTATTCATATTTAATAAAAAAAAGTTAGTTATACTGTTTATAAAAAATATTATTATATTGCAATCTCATCTTCTTTATAGTTTCACACTTATCTCCTCTCTAGTTATGTCTAGATCATACTCTGTAATTACTTTCTCCTCTTCAACCTTCTTGGCATCCAATTCAGCCAGTATCTCAGCAATCTCCTCATCATTCTTGACCTCTATCACTCTCACATTATTTACTAGAGCTGCAATCTATGTCTCTACTTCTATCAGAAAGTAGCATACTCCTCTATAACTACTATCAAGTTAGCCTCTCTTACTGCATATATCTCATATCTTCCTCTTCTAACAATATAGCCAAATCCTCAGTCTTCAGCTTTTCTATCACCCCATCACTCCTCAATACTCTTGTCTAGTACTTCTTACTAATAATATATAAGTCTCCCTCTCTCAACTTCTCTACAGTCAACTTATTCATCATTATACTTATCTATCATATATCTCTTATATATTTTCCACCTGAAGTCACAGATCTCCTCTTTATCAGTAATATAGTATAAGTACTAGTCCTAGCAGACTTATTCTACTTCTTCTCTAGAATATAATACAGTATATCCTCCTCTATCCTGACTACCTGCCCTCTCTTTGATATATCCAGTACTCCAAATTAGACTCTATATATACCCCTTATCTCCATATTCTCTACAACTCTCCTTTTCTGAACCTCAGCTCACACCAGATATTCCTTCTCCTCCTCTTAGACCTCAAGTATACTATTATTATAGAGCTGCTGACTTCTCACCTCTCTGCTCAATACCATATCCTCCTTCTTCTCTCTCTCTCTATTTCTAGCCTAATTACTCACCTTTACTCTTTCTGAATCATATTTGGCTCTAGTCATCATCCTCTCCTTCAGATCAGCCAGTAGATCTCTTTGTCTCTTTCTTCTCTGAGTCTTTTTCTACAATATCTTATCTATATGAATCTACTTTCATTCATTATCTCTAAATGTATTAATGCTATATGCCTGCTATACTATTGCATAATACTCTACTATCTCACTGAGTTTCTTCAGGGCCTCCAGTAAATCCTTCTTCTCTTCCTCACTCTCTTTTACCCTCATCAGCTTAAAACAAAGATATCTTACATCAGTACTTAAGGCCAGTCTCTAGTCTTCTCTATAGCCTCTCTCTTTACAAACTAGAACTATATATCTATATCTTCTATTCTGAATGAGGTTCTCTCCCATACTCTGAATCTAATATCTACTATCTTTCTATACTTCTTTATAACCTCCTCAACTCTTCTCTTCATCTCTTCATCTCAACAGTTATTACCATAGATACTCCTTTCCCCAAAAGTTATATAACTCTTAAATCTCATCTTAGATATTAAGCTATCAGTACCACTACTTTACCAACTAATAACTTAGTCCTTACCAATAATCCCTTCTCCTCAAACTCTATCTCAACTCTCTCAAGTCTACATAAGAACTTTACTGAGGTCACTCTAGTTAGTTGGTTTATAATTAAACCCAGAACTATCTTAGCAGTTGCTACTAGCTCCTAGAAATATAAAGTAATAGTAAATACTAAGATTGACTTTTTGAGTAATGAGACTACTACTAACTCTGTTACACTATCAGTCAGGTTACCTATCATTATATGCTCCATCTGCTCAGCTCTATTATTAGCTATTTTTTTTCTAGATTTACTATTATATCCTCATCAGCAGTTACTTCTCTTCCAGCCTCTATATCTGTTCTATCTAGCAGTATTCCTCTAGCTCACTTAATATTTAACTTCTCTTTCTTCTTCTGCTGTTCACTTCTAGTACATATCTCTAGACCAGTTATTAACTTTTATCTTCTCTACAAAGCTCATCTGATCTAACTCTCTACTGATTGATCTTTTTTTTTTTTTTTTTTTTTTTT
>RBNI01001113.1:0-24300 GCA_003990745.1 Jimgerdemannia flammicorona | reverse complement strand
TTTTTAATGGACTCATAATCTTGTGGAAGGAAATCTAGACTATATAGGCCATAACCCTCCCCCACTACCCACTGAATAATATCTCCCCATTAACCTAGGCTACTAAATTATCCAGCAGTCCTACTGCTCCAACTATGCCTGTCAAAAACTGCTATGTTGATCTCCATGATATAGACTAGACTTGTCTGCTCACCAGAGCTGGATCATCATTTACACATGAGAGCACACCTATGTATCAGATCTAGCAGCACCAGGACTGAATAAAGAATAGTCCCCCAAACTCAAAAAGAAAGCCCGAGGTAAAGAAAAAACCCCCCAACTAACCAACAGAGAGCAAGTAGATTCAAAGTGAGTAAGTAAAGGACTTATATGCAGAACCTTCCACAAAGGACTTATACATGAGCTAGGGCCAGAAAAGACCCCACTTCCACTTCCCAAGCCTGCAGGCCTCAATCATATTACTATGTCAGCTCCCAGTTCCAGTCAGATATAGCCAAATGAGAAAGGTCCTACTCCTCAAGCCTGCAGGCCTTGATCACATTGCCACATCAGCTCCCAGTTCCAGTTGGGTACAGCTAGGATGCTGGCCCCTATACTACTCCACCTGCTACCAGCTAATCAAAAGGCCTCACTGAAATATTATCTGCCCTAGCCCTGATGACTGCCCCCAGCCTGGCACCCCACTGGTTCACCATTATCTCCCTTCCTCCTATCTGTGATGGCCATCTCCCCTTCCATCCCAACAATACTCGAAAAACAGTCACCTACACCAGAACTGCACTTGCCAGAAAGCTCGCCAAAGCCAGAGGGCCCTACCACAGATACCAAGGACCTGTAGGTAACCTACAATAAGCACTTGACACCCAAGGTTGGCCAACTCCCTATATAGTCTGAGAAATACCAAGACAGCACCTTATTGGCAATGGCAAAAGGAAGGAGGCACTATACCAAAATGGATACACCCCAGACACAGCTGAAGACACTAGAAACTACGAAAAAGTAGAGAAGACACTGATCTGATACTGATAAAGGGGTAACTCATCACCATTACCTCCCTCCTACTGCTCTGCAACCAGTACAGCAAACCAACCTGAGATAGAGGGGGTAATAATTGTGGAAAGTAGACTCAGAAGGTTACTTATCAAACTATTGTAACCGGTAAGGTAGTAGAGAAAGGAGTGTCACATATAAGTTCTCTACTCACTTTACTTGAGAGAACCAAGTTCTATCTACTATTCTGTACCTTGAGAAGAGTTTTTCTCTATCTATCATTTCTACTTGTAGTAGCAGGAGCTATTCTATTTAGCTTGAGTATGGCCTTATACATATGGGTTTTACATATGTGCTTTTGGTCATTGTCATATGGCTGAGTTCTCCCTAGTGATAGAGAGAGTATGGTATACAGAATGAGATTCAGACTACCATTGACCCTACTGTGCCTAGTATGGTCAAGCTACTGGACAATAGCTAGCCTGGGTTTAATAAGAGAGCAGTGCTCAATATATGGTGGGAGGGAGTTTTGGCCTATATAGTCTAGGTTCTCTTTCAATAAAAATCCATAGGACTCTGAGTCTGTAAAACAAAAAAAAAAAAAAAAAAAAAAAAAAAAAAAAAAAAAAAAAAAAAAAAAAAAAAAAATTTAAAAAAAAAAAAAAAAAAAAAAAAAAAAAAAAACAGACTCAATACTATGAAATATTTATTTGGAAAATTGAAACTCAAATTTTTGAGATTTAATATTTCTAAAGAAGTAATTTATACAGACTTAAAGAAAACTGAAAAGATCTATAACTATCTTATATCTAGGACTCAGAAGAAAAGACTATTATTTGAGATATTAGTATCTTACTATAGAAGATATATTAAAGTCTTTGTCTAAATTTCTGTCTCAATTTAAACTCTTCTCAAAAAGAAAGTACTATTCAAATAGATAGACTATAAAAATTAACCTTGAGAGCTCTATAAGGGAGTTAGATAGGGGGTTTGACCTAACTATTATTTTGTACAGATATAGATTGGTTTAGTATAAATAACAGAAGTAACTATAAAAAAAAAAAAAAAAAAAAAAAAAAAAAAAAAAAAAAAAAAAAAATTAACCTTTAGAGAACTTGAATACTCTATAAATATAATATTAATTCTTATATAATTTAATTAATAAAAGCTATTTATCTTAAATTCAGATATCTTCAAAGATGGTCTTCAAGTTATTTTAGTTAAATATAATAGCCTATATAAACTGAGCCATATATCAAATAGCAGTAAATTAATTTTATTAGTATTAAACTGAAATTATATAGGCAGTTACTCTATTAAATACTACTTTATTAGAAAAAGATTTTCTCTAATAACTAACTATACTACTCTCAAATAGCTATTCAACTATAAAGAATCAACTGGAATTCTTGTCTACTGAATTCTTATCTTATAGGATTATATAATTACCATTATCTATAAAGTAGAGAAAGTTTACATAAATTTGATATACTTTTCTATCAACTTTAATAAATCAGAAAAAGAATATCTAAGGAATTATATTCTAAAGAAATTTCTTAGAACTATTATAGCATAAGAAGATCTTAACTAAAAAGAATATAAGAAAGTCTACTAAGAATAGGTAAATATAGAAGAAGAGCTATAAACAATATATCAATATTAGTCTAATCTCAGAATACAAATTGGAAATATACTTAAAAAATATAATATAATATCTTTCAGAAGTACTAAGAAAAATACAATTATAAAGTACTGCTATTAATAATTATACTACCAGATAACATCTTTTAGAAATGGAGAGTAGATATATTATTAAACTTTTACTAGTTATATTAAATTATTTGACCAAATGATCTAAGTTTTCTCAATAGAAATTACTGTTGTTTGACCATTGTTGATCTTCTTTATAACCTCATACTCACAGGTAAACTTTCAAAAGATCTGATTTCTGACTAAGATATAGAATTTATCAATAATATAATCATAAGTTATATTAAAATTTGTAGGATCCATTTCAAATAAAATACATTTTACTACTCTCAAATTAATAATATAATAGAATAAATGAACCAGACCATCAAAAAAGAACTTATCTAAGTCAATTCTACCAACTGAGATCTTTACATATTAAACAAAAGTCATTCAAGATAATGTTTACCAAGAGAACTAAAACTATTAATAATGAGAACCTTAGAGACATCTTCAAAAAAATAGAACAATTATATAATCAAGCCTTAGCTCAGATAATTATAACTTAAAAAAGATAAAATATTATTACTAAAAGTATAAGAATCAGAAGATTGAGATTAAAGTTCAAATACTAGTTTGAAGAAGTATAATTAAAATAAACTTTGTTACTAAACTTAAAAGGATCTTATTTATATATAATATCAGAAAAATAAAAATAAATATATATATAAGAAGTATAAATAAATATATTCTGAAGATTCTAATATATATTAATTATTTTAAGATATATCTAACTTCTATATAATGATTCAGATAATTGATCAGTATCTCTAAACAATTGTCCTTAGTTCTCTCTAAGCTCTATCAATTTCTCTATCTAGTTTAGAGAAACTATTAGTAACTACTCCTAATTAATTCAGGTTTATCAAGAGAATCTCACTATAGCTTAGTAAATCTGAGAAATTGATAAGCTATAAATATGCTATACAATTAGAGAACAACTATAAGATCTCTCAATCTCTTAGTATATCTATATTAAATATATCACAGATCTCAACTGAAGAAATATTATTATAGTAGACAGACTTATACAATCTATAAACAAAATACAGAAGTATTAATCTGGGCCTAATTATAACTTAGAGATATCTAAAGAATATTCTCTGCTATCTATCTAATTATTAAATATATATTATATTGAGATACTATTTCCTAAAAAAGAAAAGGAGTTTTTAAAATAAAGTAGCTCCAAATCTGAAGATGATGATGAAATAAGAGCTGATATAGAAGATGCCTATTCATATGAAAACAATAACTAAAGAATAGCCTGGAATAAACTATTCTTTAATATGTAGAAGCTAATGCAATAGCTAACAGAGAAATATACTAAGTTATTATCCAAATTAGTTATTATAATTTAGTTATATAATTATATATTAGGTATACTAGACAAACAGAACTACCTTACTAATATCAACTTATATAAATAACTCAGATAGCCAAATAAGAGTACAAAGTATTTCTAACTAGTTTACTATATTAGTATTTAAGATTAGGATTCCTAGCTAGTATATTATATCAAAATTTGTGATTTATATTTCTAGCTAGTATAATATATATATCAGAATTGAAGATTTATATATATTCTTAACTGAATAGTTAAATATTATCAGAAATACATAGTTAGTTCTATAGTAATTAGATAGTAATTATATCTATATAAAATATCTCAGAGATAAGAGTGAATATATCCTAGTCTAAAAAGTTTAAAAGTAAAAGAGAAGTCTACTTAATATATTTCAAAAAGAATTATACCATATAGAAGAAATATCCACTCTATAGCTTTTATTTATATTATTTTTACTTTATCTTATTTCCACTTTAGTCTACTTTTCAATATAAAGAAGAAGTCTATCACTCAAAGTTAGACTAGTATAAGATATATCTTTATAGTAAATCTATTTATACAAATGAAATAGTCTTTGATATAACTCTGAGAAATTACTATTTTTTAGAGAAGCCCACTAATTTAGAAAGGATTTGTACCATCTATATCAACTTAGTAATTTGCTAATTTAGGAGGAATTTATATCATCTGACCTATTTGCTAAGATCTTTACTATTCAAGTAAATTCTATACAACTTAGCAATTTGCTGCCTAATTAGGATATTACCAAAATTATTCATTATATAAATATTAAGAATTTAGTATTGTCTTTATACTACTAAATACTAATAAACATACTAGAAACTATTAAATATTTTACAAAGTAACTGAGGGCTTAAGCCAAACTACATAGTAGCTCCAATCTTATAATTAGTCAATATTGAGCTGATATATTATAATAACTAAGACTAATAATTACTAAGTAATATATTCTATAAATAAATAATATATATTGAAGCTCTGAAAAATATATCTATATTTATATCTAAGCTACATACTACTAGATTGTCTAAAAGAGATAATATTAATAGTATGTGTAATATAAGTAAAAAAATAACAATATAGCTAATAAAAACAAAGTATAGCTATTAGACTTAGATGCTATATAATATATAACAGTCTATTAAAAATAAATTTCTATATATAAAAAATTTGAATACTCTATACTTAGAGTAAGAGGAATAGTGATATATATCTTTATAGAAATATTATTAAATCATTCAGTACTTTTCTAAATATACTATATATTCTAAAGAAAGACAAGAATTTCTTCTTAATAAACAAAATAATTAACTATAGTAATAAAGAGATATATATATGTATACTCAAAGAGATCAATAGAATATAATTTAATAAATAACTAGAAGAACATAATAGTATCAAAACATTAATAATATAATAGCTTTAGTATATATAATATAGTTATATTAAATATATCTAATATATGGTATTATATAATATCTAAGATATATTAGTATAATAAGTCTCAAATAGATAATTAGAAACTAATTGATAAAATTTTACCAGTAGTATATATAACTAATACTCTGAAATAAATTTAATTAATTTAAATCAAATTAAATTAAGAGTCATCTAAATCAAATCAAATTAAGTGTCAGTATATGAGGGTTGCTTTTTAGGATAACTGTTACATAGTTCTGAAAGGTTTTTCTGGAAGTTCTGGATATTCTGAAAGACCATTTTCTTATGGTCAAGATTAATTTCATATAGAGTATGTTCTCTACACTTATTGATTTTAAGATCAGATTGACATCTCAACCAAAGTCCTTTTTCAGACTAGTTCTGGATGTTCAGAAGTTTCCGTATTTCAGGAAGTTCTAGAAATAGTTGAATTGGTGTATTGCTGTAGACAATACCCAATTAGGAAATTTCGTGATGGGGTTAGGAGTGAGACCTAACAGGGAGTGAATTTACTTAAGACTGGTTTGTGGGTTATTAAATAGGTCTATTCACTATTCATGATATTGCTTATACTAGGAGTAGTTGTATAAAGGGATATTATGGAGAAGTATTCAGAAATATTCTTTTGAGTTTTTATCTGAGATTCAGGGGTTTGGGAGAGGGGGTATTTATACTAGTGAGGGGCTATCTGGACTATGCTAAATATGGATATAGCACTTAGTGCCTTGCTGAGTTGGAATATAGTCATATAGTATAAGAGTGGTCTGATATGTTCAGAGATCATCTGACTGCTGAGTCAGTTCACAGTCACATCATACAAGACTAATGTAACTATACTATGACTACTAAGCTATCTATAGATTTAGATGCTGTCAGGATAGTCTTTGATGACATCACTATCAATCACATCATCTCTGATGAAGTAGTTATCTAAGAAGAGTTGTTCACAGATTAATTCTCCTTATTCACTGAGGTAGTAATACATTGAGACTTCATCACTGTCCTATAAGTTAGTATTATCTGTCTCATATACTGGGTATAGAGTTCATGGGCGAAGGAGTGGTGCATCATCTTCGCTTTCATCAGATTCACTGTCTGCATACCTTCTATAAGTTACAGCACTATGAGTCGCAGGGTTATAGTGAGCTGGCAGCTGTGGTTCATATTGCTCGTACTTGGGTGGTGGAGTGGTTGGTTCGATCTCATGGGTTATCTGAAGGCACAGGTTGTGTTCTTCAGTCTCTTCATTATAGTTGAAGTAATCAGGGGTAAATGTGAGTTGGTATTCATGCCAGTGGTCATTATTCTGGTAGGTCTCATAGGTGGTTATGAACTATTGTAAGTTCATTGCCAGTATTGGCAGAGTAATCAGGGTTGGCAGAGATCTTTGGCTTGAGGTCATGTCAGTGTCAGAGGGATCATTGTCTTCTCCTTCATCTTCATCAAATTAGATTATATCATAGATATCGTTCATCACATATCTGACTTGAGGCATTTGCAGAATATGGTCATTGGGGTGCAGGAAGGTTCTGTCTGTAGTCTGAACATATTCAAGGTACTTGTGATTGAGTTCTTATATTATATTGTCAATTTGGCCATAGGACAGAGTGGCAACCATTTCACTAATAGTAACTCAGAGATGGGAAATAATGGAGCTGAACTCATAGAAGAGTTCTCAATGTTTACAGGCAATGAGTTTCTGGTGTTGAGACATCTGAGTAATGTCTGTATCATGGTGGTGTTCAATCATATCTTCTAGGAGGTGGCCAATCTGGTAGTAACTTGAGATTCATCTGATTCAGTAGGCCTCACTAAGCATATTCAGAGTATTCTATTGGGCTTTCACAAAGTAGAGAGGTGCTAGACTATAGATATTCATAAAGGGCCAAGGGGGTGTGGCTTGGTTGACAATGGCATTCCAAATGTCAGTACAGATGCAGTTATAGATCTCAGTGGTCAAATTTGTATGTATTCAGAAGTTGTGGTTATTGTTTGTTTTAGTTCTCTGTTTTGATGATTCTTGGTGCTTGGTAGATATACATTTGGTCCTGATTGGTAAGATTCTGTTTGTGTAAATCTTGTGTTCTGTGACTTCATATTGACTCAGCTTTGTGCACTGTGACTTTGGTTTAACTCAGCTTCATGATCAAGCAGGTGATTTCCAGATTTGTTCAGCTATCGTATGTGATTTTGGTGGCTTGTTCAGAGGGTGATGTGTGATTTCTGTGGCTTAGAGGTTGTATGCTTACAACTCTCCCCTTCATAGCTTTTGACGTCCTTGTCAGGGGCCTTCTAATTTTGTTTTAGTATATTACACTGTTTGAGAGTTCAAATGTCCAATAAAGTCCATTTTTCTTAGAAAGTGGCATACTCATAGTATAGTTGCCTAATACATTGGATTCACATGTTAAAGGGTCATGTGTTTGATGCTATGTACCAGAAGTAATTCTGACATCATTCACTGCTAGAGAATTTCCTCTAAGGAATCTTCTTAAATGTCTATACCTCATTTCCCACCAGTGGTACAGGGAGAATAGGCTTGCTTTCAGTTTTGTTATTTTTCCAGAGGGTTGATATTCTTTTGTCTTAACTTACTGAGGTCTTGATTTTGTCCTTGATAATTATAATGTTCAGGAGGGTAATATATAGTATATACTGATAGGTGTAAAGTATTTGGTTTTAGTTGTTCAGAGAATCATATTCCTGAACTAAGACAGTAGTATTCTGGAGATTGGTCTTAGATTCCCAGGTCACATCATGGATTTGGTAACCTTTCCATTTAACAAGATACTCAGGGTGGTTCTTGTAGCCACGTTTGTTGAGGATTTGTTCAACTTCATACTCTTCTTGGTTATTAATTATGACAGGTGCAAGTGGTTCCATAGTCTGGTTTGGAAATAGTTCATCATTATTTTCATTATATTGCTTGAGATATTGGACATTAAAGACTGAGTGAATCTTAATGGTGTCTGGTAGTACCAATTTGTAGAAAGTAGGAGAGACTTGTACAATAACTTTGAATGGTCCAATAAACTTGCTATTCAGCTTTATAGATAGTCTGTACTTGAGGTTATCAACTCGGTATCCTTAGATGTCCAGTAGAACTTTTTCTCTAATTGTTGAAGATTTCTTCTTGACAGTATTGGTTAATATACTGTGACTGTTGTTCTTGAGCTCATGATAAATTCTCAATTGTGATCTGGCTTAGATTGTATATTTGGAGCAAGAATTCTTCAACAGCTTCAACTGTAGAGGGTTTGTCTATAGTTTGGATGAGTGTCAGAGGAGTGTTTGGGTTTTGTCCTATATTGGCAAAGAATGGGGTCATTCCAAGAGAGGCTTGCTTGCTATTGTTATAGGCAAACTCGACTACAGTGAGGTGTTCATGCCAATTATCTTGTCTGTAGGAAACATAGTTCCTTAGCATTTGTTCCAGAGTTTGGTTCATCCTTTCAGTTTGGCCATCAGTTTCAGAGTGAAAGGCTGTGGATAGTGCAAGTTTCATTCCAAGGTGTACATAGAGGGCTTTCCAAAAATGGCTGGTGAATTTTAGATCTCAGTCACTAACAATAATCTTAGGGAGACCATAATAGTGGAAGATATTGTCAAACAAGAGGGTGGCTATGTCTGGTGCTATTGCAGTGGTAGTAGTTGGCATGAAGTAGGCCTGCTTGCTGAGATAGTCCACAAAGACAATAATTGCATCTTTCCCATTCTTGGTTTGGGGTAGTTGTACAATGAAGTCTATAGAGATTTGTGTCCAATTGGCAGATGGTACTGGGATTGAGTAGAGTAGGCTAGGTTTTGCTAGTGTTGAGGACTTGGTACATTGGTAGACATCACAGGAAGTGATGTAGGTCCTGAGCTGATCTGTCATATAGGGCCAATAGAAGTTCCAGGAGATAACTTTATAGTATTTGTCAAATCCTAGATATCCAGTGGTAGGGGCATCATAATATTTGAATAGAATAGTCCTTTGGAGGTCTTGGTTGTTTGGAACATACAATCTGTCCTTATAGTAGATAGCATTGTCCTTCAGTTGGTATTGATGGTACCAGATATGCTTATTAGTGTCATCACTATTCAGAATTTCTTGGAGTACTTGAGCTTCTTTATCATCAGTATATGCTGTGATAATTTGTTCCATGATAGTATTGGTAACCAAGGTGAGAGTTTGGATAACTTCTTCAATGAGTGGTCTGGAGATTGCATCAGCAACAATGTTTTTCTTACTAGGGTGATACTGAATTTCATAGTCAAAGTTGGTAAGGACTTTTATCCATCTGGCTTCCTTTTAAGAAAAGGTAGCCTGGGTCTTGATGTTGACTAATGACTTGTGGTCATTTAATACAGTAAAGTGTGCTCCTTCTAGATATAGTCACTATTTGATCAGAGTATCTACAATGGCTAGCATTTTCTTCTCATGGGTTACATAGTTGATTTTGGCATCATTGAACTTGTGAGAGTTATAGGCCACAGGGTGTCCTTCTTGTATGAGCACTGCTCTAAGAGCTAGGTCAGAGGCATCAGTAGTAATTTCATATGGTAGGGCAGGGTTTGCCACTTAAAGTACTAAAGTGGTTATCAAGGTGTCCTTCAGTGCTTGAAAGGTGGTATCTTGCTTGGGTCCCCAATTTATAAGATTGTTGAAGTCTTTCTCTTGTTTTGTGATCCGGAGCTATTCTTCTTTCTTGCTGTGCTTGATCATTTGGGTAAGGGCAGTAGTAATTTTGGTGAAGTTGGCAACAAATCACCTATAATAGTTTGCTAATCTCAGGAATGACTGGAGGTCTTTTAGCTTCTTGGGTCTGGACTAATCTTTGATTAGCGAGATTTTGCTTGGATCTGGGCTAATCTTTGATTGGCGAGATTTTGCTTGGGTCTACCTTAATTCTGTTTGGCATAACAATGTGTCTAAGAAATTGGATTTCTTTCAGAAGAAATTCGCACTTACTGAGTTTTGCAAAGAGTCAGTTTTCTTGGAGTTTCAGTAGTACTAGTTCAAGATGTTCAAGATGTTCCTTCAGGGTTTTGCTGAAGACTAGGATGTCATTGATGTAGACAATAACAAATTTGTCTAGGTATGGGTGCAGGATAGTATTCATCAGTGTCTGGAAGATTGCAGGAGTATTAGTTAAGCCAAAAGACATAACCAGGAACTCAAAGTGTCTATAGTGAGTTCGGAAGGCTGTTTTGTAGATGTCTTCTTCTTTCTGGCAATTTGCTAATAGCCATTTTGCAGATCGAAAGAGCTCATGAATTGTGGGTTAGTAAGCCTATTGAATATTTCATCAATTCTGGGTAGTGGGCAATAGTTCTTGATGGTCTGTTCATTGAGGTCATGGTAATCAATACATATTCACAAGTCTCCTCCTTTCTTCACAACAAAGAGGACTGGCACATCATAGGGTAATACACTGGGTCTGAAGAATCCTTATTCCAGGAGTTCATCAATTTCTTTCTTGAGTACATCGATTTCTCTTAGCAATATGTGGTAGATTGACTTGAAGGCTGGCTTGGCATCTGGGATGGTCTTGATGGTATGGTCTATTGCTCATTTAGGAGGTAGGCCTTTCAGAAGCTTCTTTGGAAATATGTCTTGGAATTTCTGGAGTAGTGGTCTGACATGGCTGTCAACTTTGGAAAAGTCTTCTTCAGAGTTCTTTAGTTCTCCTTTGAATGGGCAGATGGAGTTGGCAAAGAGAGGGTATTTCTTGTCCAATTTCTTAAGCTATAGCTTGTTGATGTAGGTAATCTTTGGTCCAGGGTCACTAGAGCTAAGTGGGTCCTTTTCATCTTGAAGTTTGAAGTTATGGCATCCTTTCTTGATGGTCAGAGAATGGTTTACCCAATCGATCATAGGGTTTTCTTGTTTTAACAATAGAGTTCCAAGGATGATTTCATTATCAGGAAGTGGTATGATCTGGAGGGTAACATATACTCAGTAGTCACCAATTCAGAAGGGCAGATTGCAGACTTCCTTGCTAATAACATGAGAGGTTCCATCATTCTTGCTAATAACATGAGAGGTTCCATCATCCTTGCTAATAACATGAGAGGTTCCATCATCCTTGCTAATAATATGAGAGGTTCTATTATCCTTGCTAATAACATGAGAGGTTCCATCAGCTGTAGCAACTGCTTGAGTTTGTTGTACTGGAGAGGTGAAGACCTTGAGTCTGTTAACTGTTTCTTTATTGATGAAGTTGTCTGAGGCACCACTGTCTATTATAATCTTGACAGGTGCTCAGTTGACAAAAGCTTAAAGTGTAAGCAGTTTGTCAGATCCAATAGTGGTGATTTTGGTTATAGGAGCTTTCCTTCTATTGGTTCTTCTTTGAGCCAGTTCATTGACATAAGAGAAGCAATTGTTGATCATTTGGAAAGAGTACATTCCAACGGCATGGGGATATTGGCCACTTGGTACATATCCAACTTCAATCTTCTTATAGAATTGTTCTTCTTTGTTCATGGTAGATTAGACTGGGGCCTTGTTTGATGAGCCAAATCCTTTGGATCCTCAGATGGTATGCAGTAGTTCAGGGACTTCCTTGACTATCAGGGTTGACTCAATTTTTTCGAATAGGATCTGGGCAATGCAGAAACCAATGGGGATCTTGAAGGGTACCCAACTGTAGTTTCGGATGAGGACAATAATATTGTCTGTATAATCTTCATCAATGACTCCTCCTTCAACTAAGAGTCCTTTCAATGCTAGGCTGCTGTGACAGCATATTCTTCCAACATGTCCTTCAGGGATTTGGATGCTAATTCCTATATAGACTTGCTTAACTTCTCAGTTGGAAACTGTAGCTTCTTCAGTTGTATACAGGTCATATCCAGCTACCTTTGACTTTCTTTGATTGGGGCCTTAGCAGTTTGTCTTAACTTGACAAAGTCTAGTGTTCTGGTAGTCAGATTATTGAGGTGGTACAGAGTAGTGACAGTTGCTTGTATTGCTGTTCAGGGTTTTCGGTTGGAGCAGGCACTGGCCATATGTCCTGTCTTTCGATAATAGAAGTATATATGCTCCACTTCTTCGAAGTTCATTTCTTTCTCCTTCAGTGAGTTTCTTGAAGGTACTCAGCTGGGTGGGTTTATGATTTCTGGGTATCCATGAGGTAGATGTAGAGGGAGCTCGAGATGCTTCATGTTTGGGTTCTTCTTTCTTAGTTTAAGTCTTTTCCTTATTGTTGAATTGTCTTTAGGGCAGAAATGGTCCAGCTGTTAGGATTCACTTGACCATAGTCTTGATTCTTGCTAGACACCATTGTTGGTGATCACAACCAACTAGGCAGCCTTGTTCTCAGATTTTTCTAGTAAGTTATTCAGGCAGAGTATTGAATAAATCATCTGCTCTTGTACCATTTCGTGGTTCATCATTGGCAATATATCCTATGCCAACAGTGTTCAAGAGTGACTCAGAAGGTTTTGAATTCTTCTTTGCCATATACATCAAATTTGAGATTGCAGAGTTTTACTCAAGATTCAGCAATTATAGTTTCGCTATGATATTGAGCAATTATGAGTTGTTTGAGTCTAGGGGCAGCAGGATGGGCTCCATATCCTGGGGCATTGTTTGCTGTATTCTGAGCACCTACTCTAGGTTGGGTGTCCCATGTGAGGGGTTTTTCAGGAAGGGTTCACTACCATTCTTCGACAGGTCCTCAGAAGAATATAACAACTTGGCAGACATAGGCTGTAGTTGTAGCAAAGAGTTGTTCCAGAGTGTGGTCTTGAATATTTATCAGAAGGTGGTCAGCAACTCACTCATTGGTCCATTGATTGGCTTCAAAGTTGGTGTCAACTATACTAATAAAGCTTTGGACTTCTTGTACAGTACTATTGAAGATAGGTAGGCTCAGATTTTTGGTAGATCAGATCTGTTTAGCTAGGGCAGTAATGGTTGCTACTATTATTACTATCTGGGCTATGAGGTCTAGAATCTGTTGGTTCGCCATATTGTTTAATAAAGGCGGTTGGACTGCTGGTAGTGGTGTTACTGGTACTACTTGAGGTACTGGTATAGAGTGTGATAGGGTTCTTTGGGTCTGTGTAAGTTGCTGGAGTAATAGTTGTGGGTCTGGAGTAAGAGCTCAATAGATAGCTGTTTGTTGCTGTATAGGTATGTTCTGGCCTGATGGAGGTGCATCTCCTTCAGTGGTGTATCTGAGATTAGATTCACTGAGATACTCCTCCTTCTCTTCAGTTTGATCCCTGTGTAGTTGGGTTTGCTCAACATCAAAGTAGACAGAATCAATTATATATCTGATTTCAGAAGGACTTAATTCAAAGTCAAGTTCTGGTTTAGTATTCGCTTTAGGTTTAGGTAGAGCAGTAGTAGGGCCTGCTTCTGGTTTGGGGTTGGGTAGTTGATGAAGGGTTTCTCTTACTTCTTTTTTAAGAATATAATGTGTCTTACTGTTCTGGAATCAGTAGTATAATGCAGTCCTGGTCCTGGTATGGTGAAAGTCAGTAGAGTTGAGCCACTTGGCTATAGAGGCTTAGGCTTCATAAGAGACTAAGGCTAGAAGGACTGCTGATGGTTATCCTAGGTCACTCGGATTTGTGGAGCTGATAAAACTCTTATTGAGAAGATTAAAAAAGGCTTCAATAAGACCTTCTTCATCTTGACTTACTGGGTGTAGAGCAAGAAGTTTGGTGAATAGAGTTTTGCCTATTTGCTGATTTAACTGGAGTATTTCTTTCTTCAAATGAAGTTTGTCCCACTTGTTGCAGGTGTGGAGGTCAAATTGTCCTTATACATTAGGTTCTATTCTCTCCAGATTGTCAGATGGTTCAGGATAAATTCCAGTTCAGAGGTTGGGCTTTATACCAACTTGTAGGAATTAGCAAAAGGGTTTTGTAGCAAGGTAAGGAAGTATCTTGAAGTAGAATTGGATTGTAAACTGCTGCTACCAAGTTGTAAGAGGGTTGCTTTTTAGGATAACCATTACATAGTTCTGAAAGAGTTTTCTGAAAGTTCTGAATATTCTGGAAGACTGTTTTCTTATGGTCAAGATCAATTTCATATGGAGTATATCCTCTATGCTTATTGATTTCAAGATTGAGTTGACATCTCAACCAAAGTCCTTTTTCAGACTACTTCTGGATATTCAGGAGTTTCTGCCTATTTCAGGAAGTTCAAGAAACTAAGACCAGCTTAGTTGAATTGGCATATCACTGCAGACAATACCCAATTAGGAAATTTCATAATGGAGTTAGAAGTGGGACCTAACAGAGAGTGAAATTACTTAAGAGTGGTTTGTGGGTTATTAAATAGGGGGTTTTTTTTTTATTTTTTTTTTTTTATAGTTACTTGGACTCTGCCTTTATTATCTAGTCTATGAATAAGTATACATCATCATCACCCACTACCCAATCCAGGGGGGCCCCTCCCCACCTCCTCATGAATAAAGATCACTCTTTCACCAATTACTCCAACTCTCCCCCCACTCTGTCCACAAATTTTCTCCACTAAGTGGCACCTCTGACCACCCTGCAGCCCCCAACCAAGCCACCAGCCTGTTAAGGTGTCTTCCATAAGCCTATGCCACTGCAACAACCAGTCCGCCATACCCTGTCTTCTCTCATCCTCAAAAACAAATAGCCAGTGACTGGCCAGCCCCACCCAAATAGCCAAAACCCAGTCCAAGGTAAGCCACTCCTTCCCTATCCCCCCTACCAATCGATTCCTCAAGTCCTCCCACCTTCCCCATACTTCATCTCCCCTATATCATACCCTCAAATGTTCCCCAATTGCCCACCAAAATTCCCCCAATACCTCACTCTCTCCTAGCCAATGTTCAGGCATCTGTACATAACCCTCCTCCTGCCCTACATTATGGCACTCCTTACAGTTGAACCAACCCCCTATGATAAGGTGTCCCAAGCAAAAGTTGAGCATTACATTCTTCTACAGCATACACCACCAGACCACTTAGTACTTTGGCAGCATCCACTTTCTCACTGTGATACTCCAGGTCCAAACACCATACCAGTTCCATTCTTCACCAATTCCAACTCTTTGCCAACTGCTAGGCCACAGATCCTGGCCCAGTCCTCTTTGGCATTTCATTCTATCACTAATGTTGAACTCAATTAAAGGAGTGCCACCCAGCAGTATACAATCCCATCTCCACATCGCTGGGTCCAAAGCCACCTCTCCTTTATTCCCCTGCCAACAAATTCCAATGTAGTACACTCCCTCTGCTATCCCCCACCAAAAACCCTTATATCGCAGTTGTTCAGTATTCCAAAGTCCAACCAATGAGAGGAGATCGCCAGTTGAGCCTCTTGGTGATGACCACCTCTCCCAGATCTTCTGCAGTAGAGGAACCCAACCACCTCCTCTCAATTCCACTGCCCTCTTTAGAAACCATGCTCTCAAGCAGTGTAGCCATTTTGGAAAGTCAACCAGCCCAAGACCACCTCTCACCACTGGTAAGAACAAGGTCTCTCAACCAATCTGACTCCACCTGCCAGCCCAAATCCATCCCTTCGCCAACTTCATCAATCTCTTCACCACCCAGGCTGAGAAGTCCTGATGATATGCTAGATACCACAACTTTGGCAGCCAGTAGACATTCAAAATTGAGACTCGCCCTGTCAGAGAAAATTGTCTTCCCTCCCAACTCCACAGGGCCTCCTCCCAGATTCCAATCCACTGCTTCCACCAAAGCCTAGGCAGAACTGACCCATAGACTGACAAATAGATGCCCAAGTACTGCACTACTTCACTGGTGGGGATGATTGTTTCTATAACCTCCCCTCTCACCAGGCCATTGCCTAGCACCATTGTTTCACACTTATACCAATTCAGCTTAGCTCCAGAGTTCTCCTCATGCCACTCCACAGTCTTCTTGAGCTCTTCGACATCAGCAATCGATTCCAAATCAACCACCATGTCTTCTGCAAAGGCCCCAACTTTCCATCCAATGTTAAAGACAGAGAGCCTCACTATCCTCTGCCTAATTCTGTCCATAAGGGGTTCTAGAGAAAGAGCATACAAAATGGGGGACAGTGGGTCCCTCTGGGGCACCCCCCTACCCAAGGGGAATGCTACCCCTCTATGTCTATTACACATGAGTGCAGCCCTACTCCCTTCCAGTAGGCTGACCATTGCTGACCGGAACTGGTATGGAACCCCCATTCTATCCAAAACTTTCGCCAGCCAGACTCATCATACCCGGTTGTAAGCCTTCTCCTGGTCCAAGAAGACTAGATGCCCATCTAGTCCACAGGCCCTTGCCTCTTCAATAACTCCATATACCCAGGCTGTGCCATCCCTGATGAGCTAACCACCCACAAATCCCCTCTGCTCAATACCCATGACTTGCTGGGCCACCTTCTATAGTCTTGCCACCACCACCTTAGTCACCAACTTTCTGTCCATATCTAGTAGCATTATTGGCCACCAGTTCTTCCAATCCTCCCACCTCCCTTTGTTCTTATAAAGCAGCATCACCAGCCCAAGATCCTGCTTCCCCACCCACCTCTCTATCTGTAGGATAAGGTCACACAATGCTATCATCTCTCCCAACACCCCTGGGACTTCAACCATTCACTTCCAAAAGTCTCAGGGCAGACCATCCTCCCCAGGTGCCGTACCTGGCATTGTCACAGCAAGAACCTGGTGGATCTCATCCTCCTGTACAGGTATCATCAGATCACCTAGCCCCTTGACTTATAGTGCATACCAATCCTCCAATATTCAGTCAATAGCAGTGGCACCCACCCCACCCTTCTCCTCACTCCACAATCCACTCCAATGCTCCTTCAGTGATTCAAGAATGTCCTGTACACCTGCACTAGTATACTATCTGAGTCCAACATCTCTTCCTACCATTGCTGTACCTGTCTCACCCTAAGGGCCCTTGTAAGAAACTTAGAAGGCCTCTCTCCTTCCTCCAGATCCTGCAGACGAAGCTATGCTGCCAAGCTCTGTACCCTTGCCTTTTCCTCTTCCTGTAGCATCTGTTGTAGTTTCCCAATCTCCATTTTCACTCTCATTAATCTCCAATCTTCTTCTCCCTCCAACATAATCAATCTCACCCACTCCTCCAGGAGCCTAGTCAATCTAGTAGAAGCCCAATGCACTCTTCGCTTTCTCTGCTTCCCTGCCTCCTTGCCAGCCTCACTCCAGTAAGTCTTGGCCATCTCCTTCATCCTCATACACCGAACCCCAACTGAGGCACCTTCTCACTGCCAGTTCTCCACCCTCAGCTGAATGTCTTTAGCCCACTCATCCCATCAGGTCTTATCATCTAATAGGAAGGAATTGAGGCACCAATGTCCAGGCCCATCCCCACTACCCCCAAAGCACCCTTGTCCCAAAAGCCCCTAGTAATCTGACCATGGACACCATTCCACCTCCAGTGACTTCCTAACATCTAGGCCCCAGTATCTGGCTGTCAAAATCCAGTCAATTCTTATCCCCAGGCCCCCTGCCCAATGTGTATAAACTCTCCTATTCCCCCAGCACTCCCTATCAGCGTCTACCAGCACACTTAGTCTTTCTACTTCCTCCCATGCCACCAGTCCTCCACTTCTGCTCTCAGTATCTCATCCTCTATCTGTTCTATCCAATAGTATGTCCCAAACCATATTGAAATCTCCCCCAAGCATATCCACCCCAGCCTCTGCAGGAATCTCACTCTCCTATAAACCTTTCACCCAATCTATATACTCATTCCATACAACAGGGCAGTAACAGGAGCCAACTGTAACCTGCTCCCAGCCTGCATGAATCCACTCACCCCAGACCAGTCTCTCCCCCCAGCTCCTCACATCCTATATCTCCCCTCTGCCTTTCTGAACTACAATCCCAACCTTGCCCTTCCAAATCACCACACCTCCCCATTCCTTCATCCATTCCATCTTATCAGAATCATCCTCACACCTGACATCCTGCAAGAGGAAGAGATCAGCCTCCAATCTCTTCATCCAAGTAAAAATGTTCATATATCAAGTAGCACCCTATAACCCATTCAAGTTTAAAGAAAAAATGTTGGTTGTACTGTTCATAAAAAAATATATTATATTATCAATTGATCTCTACTGCTCCATGCTCATCTCCTCCTACGCCATATCCAGATTATATTCCGCAGCCACCTCCTCCTCTTCTGCCCTCTGAGCCTCCAATCCAGCCAGCAGTTCATTCATCTTCTGCCTTCTCCTCAAACTCCTCTCAGTATTCTAGACATGCCTCCTGCTAGAGCTGCAGTCCATAATGCTTATTCCAGCAGTATTCAGCCCTCTCCCCAGCAACAACTACCATCTCTGCCTCCCTCTCCTTATCTACCTCATACTCTTCCTCCTCCAGGTATACTGCAAGAATTTTCACCTTCAATGCCTTCATTACTCTATCCCCCTGCAGTATCCTTTCCCAATGCTCATCACTCATCACTCACAAGTCCACCTCCCCTAACTCTTCCGCCGCCAGGTTATTCATCATCTGGTATATCTAAAGTAAGTTCCCCACCTTCTTCCCCCCCGGAGTTACTGGCCTCCCTCCATCCAACATTGTAGTGTCAGCTCCAGTGCTTGCAGACTCATCCCATACCTCTGGGACATCCATCAGTTCCTTCTCTCTAGGCACCACCACCTGTCCCCCATATGCTACCTCCGGAACTCTGAATTGTACCCTCTGGGTCCTTTGCATTGGCACATCCTCTACCACCCTGTTTCAGGATACTGGGCTGTGCCTGATAAGAGGGGTAGGGGTAGTGGAGCCCTTCCAGTCCTCCTCCCAAACCTCTAGTGTACCATCAGTATATGGGTCATTACTAGGCTTCTCCTTATCCTCCCCTGCCTCCTTCTCATCCTTTCCCTCCCCCTTGCTGGCCCAGACACTTGCTTCGGCTCCCCCTGTGCCCTTCACCTTGCTTGCATCTTCCAGTGGTCTGTTATCCAGCTTGGCCAGCAGCTCTTTCTGTCTCTTACGCCTCTGAGCCCTTTTCCACTACTCCTTGGCCACTTGAATCTGCTTTCCATCCACTACCTCCAAGTGCATAGACTCCACAAAGGCCTCCCAAGCCTTCACTCACCTCTCTACAGCACCACTCAACTCTTCTAGCACTTCCAATAAATCCTCCTCCTCCTCCTCACTTCTCTTCACCCTTGTCACCTTACACAAGATTACTCCCCAGACCATCGCCGAAGGTCAGTCTCTTGCCTTCTCAGTAGCTTTCTTCTCAGCCAGCCAAATCCTCACATCCACATCACTGGTCCTAAGTGAGGTCCCTTCCCAGACCCTGAATCTGATATCCACCACCTCTCTATATTCTGCTATGAAATCCTCAACTCTCTTTCTTGTCTTCATCACCATCACTGTTGGCACTCCTTTCACCAGCAGTTGGACAACCCTGGGATCCCACTTCAGGCAGTATGCCATCAGAATACACATCTCCCCAACCACCAATCCAGCCTTCAGTACCTCCTCCAGCAGTGCCGCCTCCTCAAAACCCACCTCCACTCCCTCTAGTCCCTTCAAAAACTTCACTGATGCAGCTCCTGCCACCTGCTTAGTGATGAGCCCTGGCACTATTTTCGCCATCACTACTAAGCCCTGGAAGCACAGTGTAACTGTGAATGCCAAGATTGATTTTTTGAGCAACAGGGCCAATACTAGGCCTATTACACCATCTGCCAAATCTACTTATCTTCTAAACCTCAGCCACTCAACCTTGCCATCAGCTGTCATATCTGGATTTTTTTCCAGATTGACAGTCCCATTGCCATCAGCAGTTACACTCCCCCCAGCTACTACTCTCCCAGCTCCACTGCCCCCACTTCCAAGGGCTGCTCTCCCCTACACAGTCACCTTCTTGGTCTCCTTGCCCTTTCTCAGCCAGCCCTCCAGCCCTGACACCAGCTGTCTCCCCTTCACTATCTCCGTGAAGCTCGCCCTCCCAGATCCTGGGCCTCTGCCACTACCTCTACCCCTTCCATGTCCACCCACGAGCAGCCCTCTCATGCCCCCCCCCAGGCCTGGGCCCCTCTCCACCTACTGCCAGTTGAAAGCGCTTGGGCCACCCTGCTCAGTATGCACCTCAGATTGCCTGTCAGTTACCATGTTGTTAGTCTCTTTTCTCCAAAAATGATGTTATAAGTGCTTTCCAAAGGTTGTGTAACCAGAATGGTACTGGAAAGAGATGGTTGTTAAATAGGTTTATTTACTATTCATGATATTGCTTATACTAGGAGTAGTTGTGTAAAGGGATATTGTGGGGAAGTATTCAGGAATGTTCTTATGTATTTTTGTCTAAGATTCTGAGGTCTGGGGGAGGGGGTATTTATACTAGTAAGGGGCTGTCTAGACTATGCTAAATATGGATATAGCACTTAGTGCCTTACTGAGTCAGAATGTAGTCACATAGTACAAGTAATCTGACATGTCAGAGATCATCTGACTGCTGAGTCAGTTCATAGTAGTACTCCCAATAAATCGAATCGAATCAAATTTGGCCCAAACTCAATTTGATTTGATTGAATCAAGGGTCTAATTCAATTTGATTCAAATCGAATCAAAGGTCCAATTCAATTCGAAGTTTGATTTGAACCTTAATTTTCAAAATGTAATAACTTGATGAAAACTCATCTAAATTTAACATATTTTAGCTTGTTAGATTCACCATATTAATGTGATTCTAACAAGCTAAAGTATGTTAGATTTGGATGAGTTTACGCTGAGTTAGTGCATTTTTAAAATTAGGGTTCAAATCAGACCCTCAATTTGATTCGACTTTTGATTCGATTTGAATTGATTCGAATTGAAAAATCTCCAATTCGATTCAACTTGTTTAACCCTCAATTTGATTCGATTTGAAGTGATTTGACTCATTTGGGAATACTAGTTCACAGTAACATCATACAAAGCTAATCCAACTATACTATGACTGCTAAGCTATCTATAGATTTAGATGCTATCAGGGTAGTCTTTGATGACATCACCATCAATCATATTATCTCTGATGAAGTAGTTGTCTAGGAAGAGTTGTTCGCAGATTAATTCTTCTTATTTGCTGAGGTAGTAATATATTAGGACTTCATCACTGTCTCATAAGATAGCATCATCTATCTCATATGTTGGGTATAGAGTTGGTAGGTGAAGGAGTGGTGGAATCGTGACTGTGGTGTTGTCAATATCATCTGTTTCAGTATCAGATTATTTCCTGATAATGATTTCTTTGAAAATATTTATTGTGATTTCATTGATATTCATGTGCATATGAAACAACATCTTTGTTCTAGGCTTCACAATGACTTCAAAAGCTTATAATATAAATTAAAATAAATGAATGGGTGATGAAATAAATGAACATTATGCTAAAAAGCAATAACTCATACTTGGAATGGCTCTTTGGATGGTTGGTTTATTTGCAGCATAATCAAAAACAGATAGAAATAAGTTTATGGGGATTCCAGTGTGATGCAAAAAACCTTTATCCTGGTGAAAATGTGTATATGTCAATGCTTATATATTTATTGCAAAAATTTCAACTTGATATTTCCAAATATTGATTTCATGAAGACCACGTCTGGTGGTAAAAGAATGAGTCCGGTTAGCTCTTCTCCGTATTCATCTTTTTTCGACGAGGGTACCTAGCGCATCGTTCCGCTTTGGCAATTCATTGTGTTCGTCACATATTGTAATCCATCCGTCACCCCTGTAACTTGTGATTTACCCGAGAGAGTGTTGAGGTGGAATAAGCCAGTAAAGGAACTGATCTATAACACCTTTTTTAAAAAATATTTGGTTGTAAATAGCAAACAAATAGTTCGAGCATACATACGATTTGCATAATCAACTCCCTGCTATCGGATGACAAATTCAGTTGAGAATTCTCTATATCCAAGGACAAATTTGTCCACCCAGATTTCGTTTATGAATTGAATGAATCTCCAACCTTCACTTTCCGCTAATCACTCCGCTTTCGGTATTGATTACGACCATTGGTCTATCTCCTGGTGTATCCAAATTGATGTCCAGCGATCCACTCTTGCTCTCGACGGTGAATTGATTTCCGGAAATGAACTCTCCCCGAATGTCGCCGGAACTGCTTTCAAGTTTTACGTCGCGTGTTGTATTACCAGGAGGTTGACGGATGTTGATTTTGCCATAGGTAACTTTAGCCATGAGGGTTGATTTCGCGAAGATGGATTTTCCAGAGATGTCACCTGATGTGTTTTCGAGATTGATGTTGGTACTATGAAGATGCTAGGAAAAAAAAAAATTTATTTACCATATATATATATTGATGTTCAGTTTGCCTGGTTTTGTAAAATTTCTTCTATATACATAGCATAAAGAAATACCCCTATATGCAATCTTTTACTCTTTTAATATTTTCGTTTTTTCCTCAGTTCTTTCAAAGTTTATGGTAATTCTCACTTCTTAGAATTTAATTCCTGCTGACTTTGTCCAGAAATAACTTCTTGGTAAGTGGCATTTATGCTTCTATTAGAAATGATGTATAATTGTTGAAATTTCGTATATAGGTAATTCTCTTATTGACTCGAGCCCTATTCTTGATCCCCCGTCCATTGACTTCAGCTGCGCCATCAAAAAGATGTCTCGTTCTGACTTGGAAAGAGCTTGAAAAGCCTCGCGCATCTCGGCAAACGCTTCCTTAAGAACCTTAGCTGAGCAGCCGCAATCGCACCCCATTTCCTATAGGAATACCCATTGTATGTATACCCGTGCAATCTTTTTCTCCTTTTTGATTCCGGCAATCTCTTGGTAAAAGTAATTTTTATCTCAAACAGATTAATGCCTAGATTGCAATGACGCTATTTTTCTCAAACCCATCAAGGAACGTATGAATATCAAAAGGCGATGTACAAATTTGAAAAAGAGTAACCAAAGAAATGAATGCACTAGAACACTGCAAAAATCGCTAATGCAACCCCGCATCTTCGCAAGTTAACCACTAACATCAGTATCCCAATGCACTCCCGTTTCGGTTTCTGCTTTCCCCATTTCTTTCAATAACCAAAGAATATGCTCAAGCACCGTCTTTACATCATTGGAGTAATCCGAAAACCAATCAACAGAGACGGGCTTTGACAACCGGAATGTGATCTTGTCATCGTTAATGCAATGGAGAAAATACCATTTCTCTGCATCAGTGATGATCCCGTATGCATGCTTAAGCATAACAGGGTCTTCCACCACTTCATCACGTTTGCGTTTGCGCGAAATAGTCTATTCCCAATAGTAAGTTAGTAAGTTAGCATGGTTCAAAGAAGAATTCACATACGCTCGTTACACATACCAAACATGCTTCAAGCTGGAGTGCATTCTGCGCTATCCCCTTCTTAATATCATCTTTTTTGATCTCCGTAACACTCAACGTATTTGTTGTATGACGAGACTCGAGGCCGAGATCTACAGTTCCTTGGCCATGTCTTCCACGAAGTTGTTTTTGCGGCCTGACAATAACATCTTTGTCGAAACTAGAAACCGCCGCGACAATGAAGCGATCGACATATAGGGAGCGGGTAGCCTCGTTTGACAGATCGACTTCGGTCGTGCGCCTTAGCAACTATTATTCGATCCCATGATCAGTCGAAATCATATAAGTAACACAGGATTCATCTTAGAGATACAGGATTTATCATAGTTACATACCTTCAAATCTTCGATCAGATGCTTTAGGTCATGTTCATTTTCATCTATCGTCATTGAATCTGCAAAGTATGATCCTAAGCATCGAATTCGAATCATAACGTTTGGTAGAACTGAAACA
>RBNI01001112.1:0-24304 GCA_003990745.1 Jimgerdemannia flammicorona | reverse complement strand
TACCAGAAAGCCAGACCCATACCACCTGCCTACAGAGAGTGGCTGCAAGCAGAACTCAAGGAAATGGAAGAAGCTGGAATCATCAAGCAAGCTATCAGCCCCTGGGCCTCACCCATTGTCCTAGCCCTGAAGAAAGGAAGCAAGCCTGGAGAGTTTGCACCAAGACTCTGCATTGACTACAGGAAGCTCAATGCCATCATCAAGAAGGATAGGCAGCTCTTACCAAATATTCAAGAAATCCTTACCACCCTTGGAAGCAAAGCCAAATACTACACCACCTTGGATCTGTTCTCTGGCTTCCATCAGATCGGTCTCACTCAAGATGCCAGTGAGAAATCAGCCTTCATCACACCTGATGCCACCTATATCTATCTGCAAATACCATTTGGAATGTGCAATGCCCCAGCAAGTTTCCAGCGAATAATGAACAGAGTCTTCAGCAATGAGATCAGAAAATGGCTCTTTGTCTATGTTGATGATGTGATCATCTTCAGCAACACTGTATGGAAACATGTCAATCATATACAGCTAGCCCTCAAGAGGCTCAAGGAGCATGGCCTCTACATCAAGCCCAAGAAATGCAAGTTTGCCACTCAAGAAATCGTCTACCTAGGACACCTCATCAACCAGACCAGAATCCACACAGACCCCATGAAGATCGAGGCTGTTGCAGCCTACCCGAGACCCAGAACAACCACAGAAGTCCACACCTTCCTTGGACTGGCCAGCTACTACAGAAGATTCATCAAAGGATACTCCAACATTGCAGCACCTATCTACAAGCTACTGAAGAAGGAGACCAAATTCAAATAGACCAAGGAGCACTAAGAAACCTTCAATGAACTCAAGACCAGGTTGACCCAAGCACCCATCCTCAGAAGACCAGACTGGAACCTAGAATTCATCCTGCAGACAGATGCAAGTGCTATAGGACTTGGAGCAGTCCTAGCTCAGAAGAAAGATGGACATGAATATGTCATCTCCTATGCAAGCCAAGGTACTCGTGGAGCAGAACAGAACTATGAGTCATGTAAGCTTGAATGCTTAGCAGTAGTCTGGGCAGTAGACAAGTTCCACTACTACCTAGCTGGGAAACACTTCACCATTCAAACAGACCATTCTGCTCTTGCCTGGCTATTCCACACTCTGAACCCCAAAGGAATATATACCAGATGGATCTACAGGCTACAAGAGTATGACTGTACTGTCAAGCACTACCTAGGAAAGACCAATATCAATGTTGATGCACTCTTGAGGACACCCTGAAACACCCCCATCAAGACCATTCAACATGAATAAGAAGCTATACTATGGATTAATCAGCTATCTTGAGTAGCAGAAGATGCCCAACCACCTCGAACCCTGGACAATCACCATCATCAACCAGACTTGGAAACAGTTTGAATTAGACAACACTACACTCAGAAAAGGAGGAAAGCTAGTAATACCTGAACACAAGAAGTATCAAGTAATAAAGGAAGTACACAAGCAAGGATACTTAGGAGGAACCAACATATATAACAAGACAAGAAGAACCATGTAGTGGCCCAAGATGGAAGAAGACCTGTGCCAATTTGTCAAAGGGTGTGACAAGTGTCAAAAACAGAAACAAGATCAGTAAGACCAGGTACCCAGGTCATCAAGAATTGAGCCTATCCCCTTCCACCACATTGCAATGGATATCATTGGACCACTACCAGTAACACTATCAGAAAACTGCTATATTATAGTTATTGTAGACCTCTTCACCAAATGGATAGAGGCAGGAGTATTACAAGAAGCCAATGCCCTCTCTATAGCTGACTTCCTACACCGATAAATCATCTGCCACTACAAGACACCAAAGCAAATCACAACAGACTGCAGAACAGAATTTGTCAATGGATTCCATAAGATAATATATCAGAAATACAAGATCCAGCACATCAAGACCACTGCATACCACCCTCAAGGAAATGGACAGACAGAAAGAATCAATAAGACTCTCAAGAATATCCTAGTAAAGATCTCAGAGACATATGAGAATTGGGATAACTATCTCCCAACTGCTCTCTCTGTCCTATGAGATATACAGTCACAGAGTACACATTTTACCCCAAGAGAGCTGCTCTTCGGAGAAGAAGATTTTGATGGAACCTCAGCCACAAATCTAGACCTAACTTGGAGATGGGTTAATGCAGAAATCTGGAGACTACACCAAATCAGGAAGAAGGCTGAAGATTATATCACCAAGTCACAAGTGCTGATAAGAAAGAATGCAGAAAAGAATTACAAGACCCTAGAACCCATCTGAATTGGTGAAAAGGTTCTACTATATTGAAATATGGTAGAAGCCTCATGGTCGCGAAAACTGGAGCCCAAATGGGAAGGACCCTTCTATGTGCAAGATATCAAGAGAACTACCTTCTGGCTTAGAAAAATCTCAGGGACTATACTGCCTACCATGATACATAGGAACAGACTCAAGAAATACCACAAACCTATATAAGAGAAGCGAAATGTGATGACTGCCTGCGAGATTCTAGTCTGCAAATCATAACAGTATGTCCTGTGACCAGCAGGCTATCTGTCTGAACCATTCTCTAAGGAATACGGTACTGGCAACTACTCATCCATAAGACTTTCGAAGTCAGAGGAGTTTGAACCGTCAACTGATTGGTCAAGATCAGAATCAGGCCCTTGCTCTATATGAAGAGAGTGACCCTTCACCATCACACCAAAATACAAAGAGAAGACACCAGCCCATAAACACCACTTTTCGACCTCTTGCCAGAGGTTATGGGATCAGCAAATTTTTCAGGACTGAACCAATGAATAAGGATGCTCAGAAAGATCCTTATTCAGGAGGAAGATGTAACAGTGACCCCAGAATGATGACATTAGCACAGGAGACAGCCTTTCCTTTCAAAGCCACCAGATCAGAGCATGAGAAGATCATATGGCATATGAGATGAGCAATAATGACCAACTGTGAGTCATTGTGACCACAGTACAAGCATCCTGAAGAATATAAAAGAAGGATCAAGGAATCGCAGTAGCAACAACCAACAAGAACCACCAATCCCAAAATAGCTCAAAGACTTACCACAAATGAAATGCCTGCTGCCTACCAAACCTCAAGGTCAAGAAACCATCAAGGTACCTCAGTTGAAGAAAGGATGTTCCAAGACATCAGAAGAGCCATGGGGACCCACTCAAGAAGGACTCCTAGTATTAACCTGGGTACTGCAGACCCTTATTACTTCATTCTCTACTGCCGTGAAATGGAAACAAGGATCACCATTGCTACCGAATGCCTCCAAATGTAGCAGGAGTATGAAATAGGAAACCTCCTCTGCCAGGAGTTCCCACAGGCCAGTATCCAAGAGCTACAAGATGCCACTCCCATGGATATATGCAAAACAAGGATAGCTAAGAAGATCCATCAGATCTTCAGGCATGCACTATGGTCAATCCCCAACTTGAAGTATGTTAGAGTCTCAGATTTCAGAGACCTGTCATCCCACTGTATCAATGCACTAGAAGCCAGGGTGGCTACAGAAGCCCAGTCCACCATCACCCTCAACAGCGAAGAAGTAGAAGACTTCTGGCACCCTATTCTCCAGGACAACCCAGATCAATTCCTGCAAGGATTGATCTCAGTATTCCAAGGCCCAAGTATCCAGATTAGACCTCTCCAAGATCCCACATTTGTTCCCTATTTTGTGGAAGAGAACCTCATAGACTGGAGAGCTCCAGATCTTGTTCCCGATTTCCCTGCCACAGCCAAACATGATGACATCATCGATGAGGTCATCTCATGTGATATACCCAAAGCATGCGAAGTATGCGAAATGTGTGACCTACATGACAAATTCACAGATCTCATCTCCTTCAGTGATGATGATGATGAAGCCCCTATGATCCTGAACTTTCTGCTCTAAGTTCTTTATTATACTGGATAATACCAGCACTGGTATTCTCATATAATACTGGATAATGCCAGCACTGGTATTCTCATGTAACACTGGATAATGCCAGTACTGGTATTCTGAGGTAATGCAAAATTGTTCCAGCACCAGCATTTTGATATGATACTAAATAATGCCAGTATCCTGAACCTATACAACCATCAATGCCAGCCCTGGAACTTAGTAGTTTTAGTTATTGGAATTTATATTTAGCTTTATATCTTAGCAACCATTGAATTGTATTTTGTATAAATACCCCTCTTATTTCCTCTAAAATAAAGTCAGTCAAGTTCACTTATACATACTTTCTTGCAAGCAATCTAAGAGATAACAAGACAGTTAAAGATAAGAAGTTTGAGAACTATAAAACCTTGGGAAGGCACTCCAATAAGAACTTGCTTATAACAAACTTGAGTTAGTCTAAGAGATATACCTTGAAGAGAATCTGGCATATTTGAAGGACTCAGTGATCACTATGTGATAATATATTCTTTTAGATTCTTATAAAAAATACTTATAGAGATTATTTAAGATTTATCTTCATATATATCTATAATAGATTTTAAGTTAGTATTTTGATTATTTTTTACTCTGATAAAGATTTCTTTAGCTGACTCTCTCAATTATATTTTAAAGATAGTAATTTATCTTTAAAAAGTTGGGTTTTTCAAAATTATAATTTTTTTAATAGTATTTAGAAATTTTTTTAAATCTTCTTCAAAATATTTAGCAAATATAGATAGTAGTACTATTATCTTATTATTACTACTTTCTGTAAAACTATTAGAACTATTAGATATTACATATAGTTAAAGAGAATATAGATCTATAAGATCTTAGTATAACTCTTAGTATTCTTGAGAGTATAGTTCTAAGTCTTTTAGAGATTACTAGTCTAGATAAGAGTTAAATAGATAGAACTTTTAAAGGAAATTAGATAATATTTTTATTAAGTTCTTATATAAAATTGTTAGAGTATTAATTAAAGTTATCAATATTATCTATTTAATCAAACTGGATCAAGTTTCTTAATGGTATATCTACTACTTTATCTAGTATATTTATAAGTTATAAACTTGATAATTAGGCTAATAGAGAGTTCTATATAGTATTTACTTTCTTTTATAATTCCTCAGATAGTAGTTTAGATATAATTATTTCTCTTTCTATTTAAATACTGAAAATTTATTCCTTGATAGTAATAGAGATTAGTACTATATATATATTAAAAATATTTATATTAATATCTAGTTTATTATTGAGTTCTATTAGCTAAAAGTTATTGTAATAGTTGATCTAAATTAGTAATATAAATCAGAGGAATAGACATTTGATTATGGTATCTGAATCCAATTTCCAAATATAGTATAGTCTTACAAATATATATATAGCAGTCATATTTCACAAATATAGAAACTTTAATAGATGTTAAAGTATTTGTAGATATTAGTTTTGATAATTGTTAAAGATTTAATAGATGTTAAGGATTGATACTTGTGAAAAAGTAACTTATAGAAAATATAGTCATAACTTAGTCATCTTATAGCTAGCAAACTTATATAAATATCTCTAGTATCTAGAGTAAATAAACCTCAGATTGAAATAGTTCAAAGTAAAGAGAAAGTAAGAGAACTAGTAAGCCTACAGGCAGATATACTTCAAACTCACCCACTCCTGCATCCCAAGGACTCTGCAGAGTTAAAGAAGATTAAGTTTTCAAGATATAAAAATCTGACATACTTATATAGTTATATATCTACTATATTACAACTTAGTGTCTATTGGCTAGTGATTCAAGACAAATTTCTCACTTTTAAGCTAAACAATGAACAACTACTATCACCCTAACAATCATACAAATTAAATCAAGATATCTAGATAAGATAGATATAAGACCACTAGTATTCCATGGATATACTTCAGATGAATTGATCATCATATTCATTGATAACTTTGAGTAGTATACTGCTATAAGAACTCTGACAGCAAGACAACAAGTAGTCCTTATACTCTTCAGTCTCTAAGGACTAGCAAGAACAGCATTCACAGTTGTAATCTATGTGAGAAATAATGACAATACTATACTAGTAGTACAGAAGGTCTGGCTTCAAACTACCTACTATATAGATGAGATCCAACAAGCCCCTAAAGGATCAGCTCAATATAATATATCAAGGAATGAGTAAGGATCTAAACATATTCTATACTAGAATCTGATATCAGATAATACTTATATATTATACTACTACTATCTGAGATCAAGTAGCAGAAGTAATCTTCAGAAAGAGAGTCTACCCAGAGATAGTCCTGGCCATCTGCTCATTACTAGTAGTTCTGGATTTACAAAAAATCATCTATGCCTAGTAATACTAGATAGCCAGATATCTACAAAAACTATATACGTAATAGAAAGAGTCACTGGAGTTAGAATTGAAGTACCTAAGACATCTAGTATAATTCCTATCATAGTGATCAATTGAAATACACCCCAGCCAAGAGCTACTGAGTAGTAGAAAAACAGCAACCCTATAGAGGAACTTGCTAAGAAGTTTTCTAAAATAACTACTTATCTAGAAGATATGGTAAAGAAAATTAGAAGAAGAGACTACTACTCAGTTCAGAAGTTTGCTGCTATCTCAGACAAGAAGAGAGGTACCTACTATATCTGTAGAGAAGAAGACTACTACTTATATGAATATACAAGCAAAACTAAGTGCAAGGCTCAGCCAAGCAATGCTACTTGAAATAAAGAACAGACCAATATCATCACTTTTAAGAAGATTGGAGAATTGGATAAAGAAGAATGAAAAGTCTACTCTACTGAGACTGTCAAGAAGAATGTTCACAAGTAACTCTACAAAAGATCACCAGAGAGATCCAAGAAGAACTCTGTGGAAAAACAAATGAAAATTGCTATAGAAAGTCAAGGTGAAGAAATAGATCAAGATATAGAACTGGAACAGGCTATTCAAGATATTATTTGAGAAACTACTCCAGCCAGCAAAGGAGAAAAGAAAAAGAAGCTTTGCAAAACCAAGACCTTCAAGTACAATATCTTCAAGGATCTTAGCTAACAGAAGGTCAATGTAATCTTTGACCAGTTGATAGAAATTCTTGTTTTAGACAGAAATTCTAACATTTAGACAGTAAATGAGATATAGACTTACCAATATAACTAAGAAGAAAGGTTGAAAGATAACTAAGACTAATAATATTAGAAGACTCAGGAGAAGAGAGTAAAGATAATTATAAGATATCTACTATACAATCTATCAAATCAAAGATAGAATCTTTGAGGTCATCATTGATACTAGAGTAAGAGAATACCTCCTCAATAAGAAAGCAACAGACTGTCTAGATTAGAAGGTTGAAGAAGTAATCAAATTGATATTTATTATGGCAGATAGTATAAGAGCCACACTCTTAGAAAAGATTCAGAATATTCCCATTAAGTTTAGAGAAGTAACTATCTCAGTAGATGTCATTATAACCAATATAACTAACTATGACATTCTCATTAGCAACTAGTAGCTTCATAAAGTCAGGGTAATAATTGACCTGAATGTCCAGAAGATATAGATTATCTACCAAGATCAGAAGATGTGAATTTCCATCAATATTAATAAAAGAGTGCTGTCTGAGTTGAAGAAAGAAGAAAGCAGATAAGAAGAAGTCTTATAGTGACTATTCAGAAGAAGAAGAAGAAGATTAGATGGATTAGTAAAGAGGGCTGGTGTAAGAAGATCATAGAAAGATATGCACTATAAGAAGTCTGCCCCTATAGAATCAAGATATACTATATGGAGCATATCAATAATTGCTATCAGTATACCAGTAGAATCAAGAAGATCTATTATGAAAAAAGACAGAAGGCTATTGAGAAATAGATAAGAGAAGAGAAGGAGGAGGAAGAGGATAATTGTAAGAGGGTTGCTTTTTAGGGTAACTGTTATATAGTTCTGGAAGGGTTTTTCTGGAAGTTCTGGATATTCTGAAAGACTGTTTTCTTATAGTCAAGATCAATTTCATATGGAGTACATCCTCTATGCTTATTAATTTCAAGATCGGGTTGATGTCTCAACCAAAGTCCCTTTTCAGACTAGTTCTGAGTGTTCAGGATTTTCTGTATTTCAGAAAGTTTAAGAAACTAAGACCAGCTTAGTCGAATTGACATATCGCTGCAGACAATACCTAATTAGGAAATTTCATGATAGGGTTAGGAGTGGGACCTAATGAGGAGCGGATTTACTTAAGAGTGGTTTGTAGGTTATTAAATAGGTTTATTTGCTATTCATGATATTGCTATACTAGGAGTAGTTGTGTAAAGGAATATTGTGGAGAAGTGCTCAGGAGTTGTGTTCGGATTATTCAGGTCTGTTCAAGTCTGAGATTCTAAGGTCTGGGGGAGGGGGTATTTATACTAGTGAGGGGCTATCTGGACTATGCTAAATATGGATGTAGCACTAAGTGCCTTACTGAGTCAGAATGCAGTCATGCAGTACAATGGTAATTTGATATATCAAGAGATCATCTGACTGCTGAGTCAGTTCATAGTTATGTCATATAAGGCTAATCTAACTATACTATGACTACTAAGCTATTTATAGGTTTAGGCACTGTCTGGATAGTCTTCGATGACATCACCATTAATGACATCATTGCTGACAAAGTCTGAGCAGTTTTCTGACTTCTGATATCATCAGTTTCAAGGTGTCATTACTTCTATCTCTTATAAGATTAAGACTGTCCTTGGTGGCAGTGGTTGTACAAGGATAATAGGTCTTGGTTCTCTTTTTTTTTGATCTGCTGGTGCATTTGCGAGGACTGGCCATTCTTATCTAGGGCAAGGACTCCCAATGTCATAGCTGGGGGTTTGAACCTCTTGGAAATGATATTTTCTATAATTTAAGGCAATTTCTAGTAGTAATATCTGTCACATAGATGGCTTGAGATTGGTTTCGACATTGTCAGCTTTCTTGAGTTCAGATGAAGTATCCGTCACTCTCCAATGGAGGTGACATAGATAGAGTGAATGGAGTTGTTCAAATGTATTTTACTTCTGCTAAGTAATGAGGTCTTATATAGTTGCAGTATATCCTGGTCTTGAGTTGATAAGTGCAGTTTGTGAACCTTTTGGTAGATGAGATAGGGTTCTTCTTATCTCAATTTGAGTTTGGTACTTTTGGTTTCTTTTTGTAAATACAGTACACTAACTAGTTATAGTAGTTCAGAGTCAGTCTTATGGTTGTAGTACTTCTTCTAGTATTCTTGTATCTTGGCAGTGAGTTCTTGTGCTTGCTGGCATATTTTGTGTAACCAGATGATCTCTTTTTTTGTAGTCTTGCATGTGGTTTCCAAATTAGTTCTGAGAATGCCATGCAATTTTGGTGGCTTGGAGGTTGTACGCTTACAACTCTCTCCTTCTTAGCTTTCGACATCCTTGTCGGGGCCTTCTAATTTGTTCTGGTGTTGTTGTACCATTTGGATGGTTCTTGTGGCTATGTTTGTTGAGGATTTGTTCAACTTTGTATTCTTCTTAGTCATTAATAATAACAGGTATAGGTGGTTCTGTGGTTCAGTTCAGAAATGTGTCTCAGACTTTCTGGAGTAGTGGTCTAACATGGCTGTCAACTTTGGAAAAGTCTTCTTCAGAGTTCTTGGATTTTCCTTTGGATGGGCGGATGGAGATGGTGAAGAGAGGGCATTTCTTGGCTAATTTCTTAAGTTATAGCTTATTGATGTGGGTGATCTTTGGTCCAAAGTCACTAAAGTTGAGTGGGTCCTTTTCGCCTTGCAGTTTGAAGTTGTGGCATCCTTTCTTGATGGTCAGAGAGTAGTTTATCCAATCGATCATGGGGTTCTCTTGTTTTAACCATGGAGTTCCAAAGATGATTTCATTATTAGGGAGTGGTACAATTTGAAGGGTAACATATACTCAATAGTCACCAATTCGGAAGAGTAGGTTGTGGACTTCCTTACTAATGATATGTGAGGTTCCATCAGCTGTGACAACTGCTTGAGTTTATTGTACCAGAGAGGTGAAGACCTTGAGTCTGTTGGCTGTTTCTTCATTAATGAAGTTGCCTGAGGCACCACTGTCTATCATGATCTTGACAGGTGCTCGATTGACAAAAGCTTTAAGTGTAAGCAGTTTGTCTGATCCAATGGTAGTGATTTCAGTTGTAGGAGCTTTCCTTCTGTTGGTTCTTCTTTGAGCCAGTTTGTTGATACAAGAGAAGTAATCATCAATCATATGGGAAGAGTACATTCCAATGTCATGGGGACATCGGCCACTTGGTACATATCCATTTTCAATTTTCTTGTAGAATTATTCTTCTTTGTTCATGATAGATTGGACTGGGGCCTTGTTTGATGAGCCAAATCCTTTGGATCCTCAGATAGTGGGCAGTAGTTCCAGGACTTCCTTGACTATTAGGGTTGACTCAATTTTTTCAAATAGGATCTGGGCAATACAGAATCCAATAGGAATCTTGAAGGGTGTCCAACTGTGGTTTCGGATGAGGACAATAATTTCGTCTGTGTAATCTTCATCAATGACTCCTCCTGCTACTAAGAGTCCTTTCAATGCTAGGCTGCTGTGACAGCATATTCTTCCAACATGTCCTTCAGGAATTTGGATACTGATTCCTGTATAGACTTGCTTGACTTCTTGATTAGAGACTGTAGCTTCTTTGGCTGCATACAGGTCATATCCAGCTGCTTTTTGACTTTCTTTGGTTGGGGCCTTAGTAGTTTGTCTTAACTTGACAAAGTCTAGTATTCTGGTGGTCAGATTGTTGAGATGGTGCAGGGTGGTAATAGTTACTCATATTGCTGTTTGGGGTTTTCGGTTGGGGCAGGCACTGGCCATGTGTCCTGTCTTTCAGCAATAGAAGTATGCTCTGCTTCTTCTAAGTTCATTCCTTTCGCCTTCAGTGAGTTTCTTGAAGGTACTCAGCTGGATGGGTTTATGATTTCTGGGTGTCCACAAAGTAGATGTTGAGGGAGCTCAGGATGCTTCATGCTTGGGTTCTTCTTTCTTGGTCTAAGTCTTTTCCTTGTTATTGAATTGTCTTTGGGACAGAATGGGTCCAGCTGTTAGGATCTGCTTAACCATAGTCTTGATTCTTGCCAGGCACCATTGTTGGTGGTCACAACCAACTGGGCATCCTTGTTCTCGGATTTTTCTAGTAAGCCATTCAGGTAGGGCATTGAATAAATGATCTGCTCTTGTACCATTTCATGCTTCATCATTAGTAATATATCCTAGGCCAACAGTGTTCAGGAGTGACTCGAGTTTTGTACAGAAGATTTCAAATTCCTCCTTACCATATACATCAAATTTGAGGTTGCAGAGTTTTACTTGGGATTCAGCGATCATGGTTTCACTGCGATATTGAGCAATCATGAGTTGTTTAAGTCCAGGGGCTGCAGGATGGGCTCCATATCCTGGGGCATTATTTGCTACATTCTGAGCAACTACTGCAGGTCGGGTGTCCCATGTGAGGGGTTTTTTGGGAAGGGTTTGCTACCATTCTTCAGCAGGTCCTCAGAAGAATGTAACCACTCAGCAGATATAGGCTATAGTGGTAGCAAAGAGTTGTTCCAGAGTGTGGTCTTGATTGTTTGTCAGAACATGGTCAGCGACTCATTCATTGGTCCATTAATTGGCTTCAAAGTTGGTGTCAACTACACTAATAAAGCTTTGGACTTCTTGTGCAGTACCATTGAAGGTAGGTAGACTCAGATTTTTTGTAGGTCAGGTCTGTTCGGCTAAGGCAGTAATGGTTGCTGCCATTATGGCTACCTGGGCTGTGAGGTCTAGAATCTGTTGGGTTGCTATATTGTTTACCAGAGGCAGTTGGACTGCTAGTAGTAGTGTTACTGGTACTACTTGAGATACTGGTGCAGAGTGTGATGGAGTTCTTTGAGTCTGTGTAAGTTGCTAGAGTAATAGTTGTGGGTCTGGAGTAAGGGCTTGATAGATAGCTGTCTGTTGCTATATAGGTGTGTTCTGTTCTGATGGAGATGCGTTTCCTTCAGTGGTGTATCCAGGATCGAATTCACTGAGATACTCCTCCTCTTCTTCAGTTTGGTCTCCATGTAATTGGGTTTGCTCAGCGTCAAAGTAGACAGAATCAGTTGTATATCTGATTTCAGATGGACTTAATTCAAAGTCAAGTTTTGGTTCGGTATTGGTTTTGGATTCAGGTAGGGCTGTAGCAGAGCCTGCTTCAGGTTTGGGGTCAGGTAGTTGATAAAGGGTTTCTCTTGCTTCTTCCTTAAGAATATGGCAGACCTTGCTGTTCTGGAATCAGTAGTATAATGTGGTCTTGGTCCTGGTGTGGTGAAAGTCAGTAGAGTTGAGCCACTTGGCTACAGAGGCTTGGGCTTTATGAGGAACTAAGACTAGAAAGACTGCTGCTGGTTGTCCTAGATTGCTCAGATTTGTAGAGCTGACAAAACTCTTGTTGAGAAGAGTAAAGAAGGCTTCTATAAGACCTTCTTCATCTTGACTTGCTGGGTGTGGTGCAAGGAGTTCGGTGAATAGGGTTTCCCCTATTTGCTGATTTAATCAGAGTACTTCTTTCTTTGAATGAAGTTTGTCCCACTTGTTGCAGGTGTGGAGGTCAAATTGTCCTTGTACATCAGGTTCAATTCTCTCCAGATTGTCAGATGGTTCAGAATAAATTCCAGTTCAGAGGTTGGGCTTTATACCAACTTGTAGGAATTCGCAGAAGGGTTTGTAGTAGGGTGAGGAAACATCTTGAAGCAGAATTGGATTGTAAACTGCTGCTACCAAGTTGTAAGAGGGTTGCTTTTTATGGTAACTGTTACATAGTTCTGGAAGGGTTTTTCTGGAAGTTCTGGATATTCTGAAAGACCGTTTTCTTATGGTCAAGATCAATTTCATATAGAGTATGTCCTCTACGCTTATTGATTTTAAGATCGGGTTGATGTCTCAACCAAAGTCCCTTTTCAGACTAGTTCTGGATATTCAGGATTTTCCATATTTCAGGAAGTTCAAGAAACTAAGACCAGCTTAGTCGAATTGGCATATTGCTGCAGACAATACCCAATTAGGAAATTTCGTGATGGAGTTAGGAGTGGGACCTAATGGGGAGCAGATTTACTTAAGAGTGGTTTGTGGGTTATTAAATAGGTTTATTTGCTATTTATGATATTACTATACTAGGAGTAGTTATATAAAGGGATATTGTGGAGAAGTGCTCAAAAGTTGTGTTCAGATTGTTTAGGTCTGTTCAAGTCTGAGATTCTGAGGTCTGGGGGAGGGGGTATTTATACTAGTAAGGGGCTATCTGGACTATGCTAAATGTGGATATAGCACTAAGTGTCTTGCTGAGTCAGAATGCAGTCACATAGTACAATGGTGATTTGACATATCAAGAGATCATCTGACTGCTGAGTCAGTTCACAGTCATGTCATACAAGGCTAATCTAACTATACTATGACGGCTAAGCTATTTATAGATTTAGGCACTGTCTGGATAGTCTTCAATGATATCACCATTGATGACATCATTGCTGGCAAAGTCTGAGCAGTTTTCTGACTTCTGATATCATCAGTTTCAAGGTATTGTCACTTCTATCTCTTGTAAGATTAAGGCTGTTCTTGGTGGCAGTGGTTGTATAAGGATAACAGGTCTTGGTTCTCTTTTTTTTTGGTCTGCTAGTGCATTTGTAAGGACTGGCCATTCTCATCTAGGGCAAGGGCTCTCAATATCGTGGCTGGGGGTTCGAACCTCTTGGAAATGATATTTTCTGTAATCTGAGGCAATTTCTAGTAGTAATATCTGTCACGTGGATGGCTTGAGATTGATTTCGATGTTGTTGGCTTTCTTGAGTTCAGATAAAGCATCTGTCACTCTCCAATAGAGGTGATACAGATAGAGCGAATGAAGTTGTTCAAATGCATTTTGCTTCTGCTAAGTAATGAGGTCTTGTATAGTTGCAGTATATCCTGGTCTTGAGTTGATAAGTGCAGTTCATGAACCTTTTGGTAGATGAGATAGAGTTCTTCTTATCTCAATTTGAGTTTGGTACTTTCAGTTTCCTTTTGTAAGTACAGTATACCAACTAGTTATAGTGGTTCAGAGTCAGTCTTATGGTTGTAGTATTTCTTCTAGTATTCTTGTATCTTGGCAGTGGGTTCTCGTACTTGTTGGTATATTTCGTATAACCAGATAATCTCTTGTTTTGTAGTCTCGCATATAGTTTCCAAATTAGTTCTGAGGATGCCATGTGATTTTGATGGCTTGGAGGTTGTGCGCTTACAATAATGAACCACCAGCCCTTCTGGAAGATAGTGATGATGAAGAAGAGATCAAGATCAAAATTCAGAAATCCACCCTGATGTGATCCTACCAGAATATAAGTTAGAAAATACAGCTGGAATGGATATTACTATAGTAGAAGAAACCATACTTGAGCTCCAGACAACTATTCTACTTGTAACTAGTCTGGAGATAACTATTCTAAAAGACTATATCAGAATCCTCAAGATAAGAAATAGCCTGACCAAGAGAGAGATTACTATTGAAGAAGGAGTCATTAATTTAGATTATATTAGAGAAATACTACTCATCACTAGAAACTATAACTCTACAATTCCATTTCTAATCAAGAAAAAGGACTGACTGGTATAGATGTTAATCTTCCTAGTTCTTCAGCCAAAGATCATAAAAGTCAAGAAGTTAGAGGAAATGGTGAGAGAAAGAAAGGAATTTGGATCTATAGAAAGAGGAGTATTTGTCAGTACTAAGATCACCAAACTGGATCACAAGAAGGAGAAAACTACAAATAAATATAGCTATATCATTGAAGATAAATTCTTACTTAAGAAGGAACTCAAGAAGATACTCTATAAATTTGAGGATGTTCTAGCTATAGACTTTAAGATTATTAAGAGAAAGGCTTCACACTACTATCATAATGCAAATATAGAGGATACTGAACCAATCTATCAAAAAGCAAGACCAATACTACCAGTCTACTGTGAATGGCTCAGAGAAGAAATCAAGCAGATAAAAGAAGCTAGTATCATTAAAGAAGTCAGTAGTCCTTGGGCTTCACCAGTTATAAGAATCTATACTGATTACAGAAAGCTCAATTTAGTTATCAAGAAGGATTACCAGCTACTGTCTCTCATCAGTAACATTCTTGTAATCTTAAAAGATAAAGTACAGTACTATAGTACCTTGGACTTATATTCAGGATTATATCAAATTGGTCTCACAGAAGCAGTAAGTGAGAAGTCAGCCTTCATCACTTTAGATAGAACTTATATCTACCTATAAATACTATTTGGAATATATAATATACCAGCAAGCTTCTAGCAAATGTTGAACAAAATCTTTCACTATAATATGAGAATATGAATAATGGTTTATGTAGATAATATTATTATCTACAGCAAGACATTAGAAGAATATCTATAGTATATCCAGCAGATGATAAAGAAGCTAAGGAAGTATGATTTTTATATTAAACCTAAGAAGTATAAGTTTGTAAAAATTGATATCTCCTATCTTGGCCATATCATTAACTAAAATAGAACATATATAGACCCTCTCAAGATTCAAGCAGTAGTAGTATATCCAAGGTCCACTATAGTTACTGAAGCCCAAATCTTTATGGAACTCACCTCTTATTACTATAGATTTATCAAAGAATTCTCCAATATTGCAAGCCCAATCTACAAATTTAACAAGAATAATGTCAAGTTCCAATAGACTTATAGACAATAGAGAGGCTGACCCAAGCATCTATTCTCAAAAGATCTGATTGGACCCAAGAATTCATCTTGTAGACAGATGTAAGTATATAAGCACTAAGAACAGTTCTGGCCTAGAAGAAAGATAAAGTAGAATATATAATAATATATCTCAGCTGAGGAACCTGAGAAGCTAAAAAAGAGTATAAATTCTATAAGTTAGAATATCTTACAGTTATTTAGATTATAGAGAAGTTTCACTACTACTTTGTAGAAAGATACTTCATCATTTAGATAGATCACTCAGCTCTTACTTAGCTACTGACCACTGGGTAACTTAAAGGAATCTATACTGGATGGATTATAAAGTTGTAAGCTTATAATATAACCATTATATACTATCCTAGAAGAACTAATACCAATATAGATACCCTCTTATAGATACTCCAAAGAACTCTTAACCAGAAAATCAACCATGAATAAGGAACTCTACTAGAGAATTATCACCTATCTGAGATAGTGAAAGATGCCCCAATATCTGGAAGAATAGACATAAATAATCATTAATAGAACATAGAAACAATTTGAAACTGATGGAGAAATACTGAAGAAAGAAAAGCTACTAGTTATATCTAAATATAAGAAAGAGCAAGTAATGAAATCAGTATATAAACTCAGCTATCTAGGAGAAATAAATATATATAATAAAGTAAGAAGAACAATGTAGTGACCAGGAATGGAGGAAGATATCAGATGATTTATTAGACCTATGACAAATATTAGAAATAGAAATAAGACCAATGAAATCAAACTCTCAGATCAGTATACATAGAACCAATACTCTTTGCATATATTGCAATAGATATAATTGGCTCTTTACTCTTGACTTTGACTAGTAACTAGTATATCATCATTATTATAGATCTTTTCACAAAATAGATAGAGATAGGATCTCTCAAAGAAGCCAATATATAGTTAATTACTGATTTCTTCTATAAAGAAATTATCTACTAATTTAAGACTCTATCACAAGTAACTACAGATAGTGCTCCTAATGAGTCAATTTAATTCAGATTGGATTCGGATTGATTCGGATTGAATCCCATCCGAATCAACTCAGATGGGATTCGAATCAACCATTGTTTTGATTTCCAAATTAGATAATTAAATGTTTACATCAATGACTCAATGAATAATCATCTAAATTTGATGATCTTGGTGTCATTTGAAAGCCCTTAATAAGGCCTATCTAATGATACCAAGAACATTGAAATTGGATCATGCGTTGCTGAGTTATGAAGGAAACCGTCTGAATCGCTGATTTTGGAAATTCTTTGATTTGCCGATTTTGGAAATTTCATCAAATAGAACGTTTTCCTTAATATTTCGACAACACGTAATCTGATTTTAATGTTTTTGATATCATTAGAAAGGCCTTATTAAGGGCTTTCGAATGACACCAAGATTATCAAATTTGGATGATTATTCATTGAGTTATTGATGTAAACATTTAATTGTCCAATTTGGAAATCAAAACAATGGTTGATTCGAATCCATCCAGATGGGATTCGAATCCAATCTGAGTTGATCCAGATGGGATTCGAATCCAATCTGAGTTGATCCGGATTGACTCGTTTGGAGCACTAACTACAGATAGAGAAACAGAATTCATGAACTAGTTTTTTGAGATTTTCTACAAGAAGTATAAGATCTAGTATATTCAGACTACAGCCTATTACTCTCAGAGAAATGGACAAGTAGAAAGGACCAATAAGACTCTCAAAAATGTCATCACTAAGATCTGTAATAACTATAAAAACTGGGGATCACTATCTGCCAACAGTATTATCTGCTCTTTAAGATATCTAATCACAAAATATCTATTTCACTCCTTAAGAGATGCTGTTCAGAGAAGAAAGTTCTTAAAAAATCTTATTATCCAATAGAGATACTATATGAAAATGTGTAGATACAGAGATATAGAGACTATATCAAATCAAGAAAAAGAATGAGGATTACATAACCAAGACACAGATACTATAATAAAATAATACAGAAAAGACTTACAAGCTTCTAGAGATTATCAAGATAGGAGACAAAGTCTTGATATATTAGAATATGATAAAAGCTTTATAGTTACAAAAACTAGAGTCTAAATGGAAAAGACCTTACTTAGTGTAAGATATAAAAGAAATTACCTTTGGCTATAAAAACTCTCAGACATAATCATCTCTACTATCATTTACTGAAACTAACTCAAAAAGTATTATAGCTAATTAATAAAGTACTACCATAGCTCTCAAGATCACCAGTACTATATAATGAGCTATAGAAAGACAATAGTGTACTACCAAACTACTAATTATAGAAGAATCCTTTGATAGCATCCAGAATATAGTCTAGATACACTTGTTACAAATCTCACATTTCAAGATCTATCAGAACTAGACTGAGTTTTAAGAATACTTTAAGTTAAGATAGCTACTAAACTTATAGTCAGAGATAGGAAAAAAAGACTAGATCAGAGAGTACCAGCTCTCTTATACTCAGATCACAATTGTCAAATAAGTTAATAAGTTGTTTAAAGATAATAAGCCAGCTCTAGCCTATCTCTAAGAAGTAGTCTCAGGAGACTTTAGATATATTAAAAGATACTATTAGGAGAATATAATAATACAGATTATATAGTATAAGAAGATATAAACTGTAAAAGCTTGAAAGTTTGAGTAAATAGAATATTTCAGAGATAAATTATCTATTTAGGAGAAAGTTATGATGGTTGATCTAAATTAGTAATATAAATTAGAGAAATAGATATTTGATCACAGTAACTAAATCTAATTCAAAATATAGTATAGCCTTATAAATAGTAGTCATATTAACAAATGTGAAAACATTAATAGATGTTAAAGTATTTGTAGATGTTAAAATATAACTTATAGAAAACATAGTCATAACTTAGCCACCTTATAGCTAGCAAACTTGTATAAATATCTCCAGTATCTAGAGTGAATAAACCTCAGATCAAAATAGTTCAAAGTAAAGAGAAAGTAAGAGAACTAGTAAGCCTGCAGGCAGATATACTTCAAACTTACCCACTTCTGTATCTCAAGGACTCTATAGAGTTAAAGAAGATCAAGTTTTCAAGATATAGAAATCTGACATATTTATACAGTTACACATCTACTATATTATACTATAAATTTTTAAAAGATCTATATAACAGTATTAAGTTAAATATATATACTAATAAGAAATACTGTAATATTATTTATATTATAAGTAATTAAGTACTTCTATCTATTGAAAATCTCAAAATATAATTATAAGTTAACTACTCTTCAAATAAATTTCAATTTGAGTTTATTAAACACTTTTGAAATTATAGAATAAGTCTCTATATTCTCTTATTATCTTAAGTTATATAAAATTATATAATCTATTTAGTCTTCTATATATTATATATTAAGATCTAAAAATAGTTACTATTTTATTTTAGTTAAATTTTTAACTCATTTGTCTCTATCTTTATTAATAACTATATCAAATATAAGATTGAGAAATTTTTTAACAAAAGAATCCACTATTACTAATCTGAATATCTAATTAAATAGATGAGTTATCCTAAATATAATACTATCTAAAAACTATTAATCAATTTTAAAAATATATAAGAACTTATTTAAGACTTTGAGTAAAAGTAGTATATATATATATTTAATATTAATTTACAAACTTGATATATATATATAAATATATAAAATATATTACTAGTAGATATTATATTAAGATAATAAAAATTACTTTCTTTAAAATTTGAATATTTAGCTACTAAGCTTTTAGTTCTTATTTTAATAAAGTAATCAACTTTTAGTAATACTTAATTCTAGTTTGATAAATTTTAGTTAAGTATAAATATCTTTATATAGTTATAGTTTATTTTTATATTTTTTAATTTTTTTTTTTAATTTTTTAATTTTTTTTTTTTTTTTTTTTTTTTTTTTTTTTTTTTTTTTTTTTTTTTTTATAATATTCTAGTATTTTCTAATTACTTAGAAATCTTATCTTAGTATTGTAATATAGTATATAATATTATAATTATAGATATAAAAGAGTGATAAATTATTAAATTTTAATAATATTAATTAATAAAAAAGTAAAATAAGAGAATAGTATTAATAATATATGTATATTGTTACGTAGTGGTCGCTGAGTCCTTCAAATATGCCAGATTCTCTTCAAGGTATATCTCTTAGACTAACTCAAGTTGTTATAAGCAAGTTCTTATTGGAGTACCTTCTCAAGGTCTTATAGTCCTTAAACTTCTTATCTTTAACTGTCTTGTTATCTCTTAGATTGCTTGCAAGAAAGTGTGTATAAGTGAAACTAGAACTGACTTTATTTCAGAGGAAATAAGATGGGTATTTATACAAAATATAATTCAATGGTTGCTAAGATATAAAGCTAAATATAAATTCCAATAACTAAAACTACCAAGTTCCAGGGCTGGCATTATTTGGTATCACATCAAAATACTGGTACTGGAATAATTTTACGTTACCTCAGAATACCAGTACTGGTATTATCCAGTGTTATATAAGAATACCAGTGCTAGCATTATCCAGTGTAATAAAGAACTTAGAGCAGAAAGTTCAGGACCATGGGGGCTTCTTCATCATCATCATCATCATCACTAAAGGAGATGAGATCCATGAATTCGTCATACAGGTTGTGCATTTCGCATACTTTGGGTATGTCGCGCATCTTGTATATGTCGAAGTCACGTGAGATGATGTCATCACTGATGACGTCACCATGTTCGGCTGTGGTGGAAAAATCGGGAACAAGGTCTGGAGCTCTCCAGTCTATGAGGTTCTCTTCCACAAAATAAGGAATAAATGTGGGGTCTTGGGGAGATCTGACCTGGATGCTTGGACCTTGGAATACTGAGATCAATCCTTGCAAGAATTGGTCTGGGTTGTCCTGGAGGATGGGGTGCCAGAAGTCTTCTACTTCTTTGCTGTTGAGGGTGATAGTAGACTGGGCTTCTGTAGCCACCCTGGCTTCTAGCACATTGATATGGCAGGATGATAGGTCTCTAAAGTCCAAGACTCTAATATACTCCAAGTTGGGGATCGACCATGGTGCATGCCTGAAGATCTGATGGATCTTCTTAGCTGTCCTCATTTCACGTATATCCATAGGAGTGGCATCTTGTAGCTCTTGGGTGCTGGCCTGTGGGAACTCCTGGCAGAGGAGGTTTCTTATTTCATACTCCTGCCACATTTGGAGGCATTCAGTAGTAATGGTGATTCTTGTTTCCATTTCACAGTGGTAGAGAATGAAGTAATAAGGGTCTGCAGTGCCCAGGTTGACACTAGGAGTCCTTCTTGAGCAGGTCCTCATGGCTCTTCTGATGTCTTGGAACATCCTTTCTTTGACTGAAATACCTTGGTGGTTCCTTGACCTTGAGGTTTGGCAGGCAGCAGGCATTTCATTTGTGGTAAGTCTTTGAGCTATTTTGGGATTGGTGGTTCTTGTTGGTTGCTGCTACTGTGGTTCCTTGATCCTTCTTTTATATTCTTCAGAATGCTTATGCTGTGGTCACAATGACTCACAGTTGGTCATCATTGCTCATCTCATATGCTGTATAATCTTCTCGTGCTCTGATCTGGTAGCTTGCGAGGAAAGGCTGTCTCCTGTGCTGATGTCATCATTCTGGGGTCACTGTTACATCTTCCTCCTGAATAAGGATCTTCCTGAGCATTGTTATTCATTGGTCCAGTCCTGAAAAATTTGCTGATCCCATAACCTCTGGCAAGGGGTCGAAAAGTGGTGTTTATGGGCTGGCATCTTCCTTTTGTATTTTGGCATGATGGTGAAGAGTCACTCCCTTCATATAAAGCAAGGGCCTGATTCTGATCTTGACCAATCAGTTGACAGTTCGAACTCCTCTGACTATGAAAGTCTCACAGATGAGTAGTTGCCAGTGCTGTATCCCTTAGAGAATGGTCCAGACAGATAGCCTGCTGGTCATGTGACATGCTGTTATGATTTGCGGACTAGAACCTCATGGGCAGTCATCACGTTTTGCTTCTCTTGTATAGGTTCGTGGTACTTCTTGAGTCTGTTCCTGTATACTGTAGTAGGCAGTATGGTCTCTGAGATTTTTCTAAGCCAGAAGGTAGTTTCCTTGATATCTTGCATGTAGAAGGGTCCTTCCCATTTGGGCTCCAGTTTTCGCAACCATGAGGCTTCTACCATATTTCGATACAGTAGAACCTTTTCTCCAATTTGGATGGGTTCTAGGGCCTTGTGATTCTTTTCTGCATTCTTCCTTGTCAGTGCTTGTGACTTGGTGATGTAATCTTCAGCCTTCTTCCTGATTTGGTGTAGTCTCTGAATTTCTGCATCAACCCATCTCCAAGTTAGGTCTAGATTTGTAGCTGATGTTCCATCAGAATCTTCTTCTTTGAAGAGCAGCTCTCTTGGGGTAAAATGTGTACTCTGTGACCGTATATCTCGTAAGACAGAGAGGGCAGTTGGGAGATAGTTATCCCAATTCTCATATGTCTCTGAGATCTTTGCTAGGATGTTCTTGAGGGTCTTGTTGGTTCTTTCTGTCTGTCCATTTTCTTGAGGGTGGTATGCAGTGGTCTTGATGTGCTGGATCTTATATTTCTGATACATTATCTCATGGAATCTATTGACAAATTCCGTGCTGTGGTCTGTGGTGATTTGCTTTAGTGTCTTGTAGCGGCAGATGATTTCTCAATACAAGAAGTCGGCTATAGAGAGGGCATTGGCTTCTTGTAATGCTCCTGCCTCTATCCATTTGGTGAAGAGGTCTACAATAACTATAATATAGCAGTTTCCTGATAGTGTTACTGGTAGTGGTCCAATGATATCCATTGCAATGTGGTAGAAGGGGATAGGCTCAATTCTTGATGACCCAGGTGCCTGGTCTTACTGATCTTGTTTCTGTTTTTGGCACTTGTCACACCCTTTGACAAATTGGCACAGGTCTTCTTCCATCTTGGGCCACCACATAGTTCTTCTTGCCTTGTCATATGTGTTGGTTTCTCCTAAGTGTCCTTGCTCATATACTTCCTTCATTACTTGATACTTCTTGTGTTCGGGTATTACTAGCTTTCCTCCTTTTCTGAGTATAGTGTTGTCTAATTCAAACTGTTTCCAAGTCCAGTTGATGATAGTGATTGTCCAGGGTTTGAGGTGGTTGGGCATCTTCCGCTGCCCAAGGTAGCTGATTAATCCATAGTATAGCTCCTTATTCATGTTGAATGGTCTTGATGGGGGTGTTTTGGGGTGTCCTTGAGAGTGCATCGGCATTGGTGTTGGTCTTTCCTGAGCAGTGCTTGACAGTACAGTCATACTCTTGCAGCCTGTAAATCCATCTGGCATATATTCCTTTGGGGTTCAAAGTGTGGAATAGCCAGGCAAGGGCGGAATGGTTTGTTTGAATGGTGAAGTGCTTCCCAGCTAGGTAGTAGTGGAACTTGTCTACTACCCAGACTACTGCTAAGCATTCAAGCTTGCATGACTCATAGTTCTGTTCTGCTCTGCAGGTACCTCGGCTTGTATAGGAGATGACATATTCATGTCCATCTTTCTTCTGGGCTAGGACTGCTCTAAGTCCTATAGCACTTGCATCTGTCTGCAGGATGAATTCTAGGTTCCAGTCTGGTCTTCTGAGGATGGGGGCTTGGGTCAACCTGGTCTTGAGTTCATTGAAGGTTTTTTGGTGCTCTTTGGTCCATTCAAATTTGGTCTCCTTCTTCAGTAGCTCATAGATAGGTACTGCAATGTTGGAGTATCCTTTGATGAATCTTCTGTAGTAACTGGCCAGTCCAAGGAAGGCATGGACTTCTGTGGTTGTTCTGGGTCTTGGGTAGGCTACAATAGCCTTGATCTTCATGGGGTCTGTGTGGATTCCAGTCTGGTTGATAAGGTGTCCTAGGTAGGCAATTTCTTGAGTAGCAAACTTGCATTTCTTGGGCTTGATGTAGAGGCCATGCTCCTTGAGCCTCTTGAGGGCTAGCTGTATGTGATTGACATGTTCCTGTGCAGTATTGCTGAAGATGATCACATTATCAACATAGACAAAGAGCCATTTTCCAATCTCATTGCTGAAGACTCTGTTCATCATTTGCTGGAAACTTGCTAGGGCATTACACATTCCAAATGGCATTCGCAGATAGATATAGGTGGCATCAGGTGTGATGAAGGCTGATTTCTCACTGACATCTTGAGTGAGACCGATCTGATGGAAGCCTGAGAACAGATCCAAGGTAGTGTAGTATTTGGCTTTGCTTCCAAGGGTGGTAAGGATTTCTTGAATATTCAGCAAGGGCTGCCTATCCTTCTTGGTGATGGCATTGAGCTTCCTGTAGTCAATGCAGAGTCTTGGTGCAAACTCTCCAGGCTTGCTTCCTTTCTTTGGGGCTAGGACAATGGGTGAGGCCCAGGGGCTGATAGCTTGCTTGATGATTCCAGCTTCTTCCATTTCCTTGAGTTCTGCTTGCAGCCACTCTCTGTAGGCAGGTGGTATGGGTCTGGCTTTCTGGTAGATAGGCTTGGTATCACCAGTGTCAACTTCGTG
>RBNI01001111.1:0-24307 GCA_003990745.1 Jimgerdemannia flammicorona | reverse complement strand
TCGTCAGCGGCGACCCAATGTGTGAGCTTGTACTCAACTTCCGTGTCCTCTTCTGATATGAAGTTTAGGAAGGAGGATAGCTCGTAGGGGTCGCAGCCGTAGTCCTCGGCGCCGCCGCTCTCGTAACGGGTGATTTTGGCGAGTAAGACGTCAACGCTGGTTACATTGGCCGCTTGTCGCAGCAGCTGGACGGCGACGCGGTCGTGGTTCTTGAGGTTGTCAAAGGAGACCCCGGCTTCCGTGTATTTATGCTTGAGGACGTAGACAATCTTGGCTGGGCCAGCCGTATCAAATCCCCAGCGCGTGAAAATGTCGATGGCTCGATCGACGAGAGACAGGTTGCTGATGGGGACGGGGACGGGACCCGATGCACGGCTAATGCTGATTATTGTCAGGAGAGAAATTGGTTAGCGCCTTATTTGGGGAGAAGGTTTATTGTGGCGACGGTACCATCGTAATGCAATGATGTAGTATCACTCACAGATTGTAACTGAGGCATACTCGATAACCTTTTGTGACAGGACGAATTTCGTGGAGGCAATCTGCATAGAAAGCTGGAGCAAAATCGTCTATTATCGAACCAGATTGACCATTCAAACGGCCCGCTCTTGTACCAGATAAATCTACTTACCAACAAAATTTGTGGTATATTGACCCTTCTTTCCCCCGAAATCAAAAACAGACTCGTTGCCGTCGTGTTTCACGATCAGCTGCCCGCCCTCATAGTCAGACGGCAACATAACAATCATGGTCCCAACCATGCCCTCCTCCTTTTCCGTATCACGATGTGGCAGAAAAAACCCGCCTGCCTCATACAAGAGCAATTTGTATAGACTACAATAAGTCTTACTCTCCGCAAGTCCCAATTGGACGCTGGCCTCCTTGACGAGCGCGTCTATGCAGTCCTGCCATTCTGTGTTATTGAGTGAGAATTGCGATGGGTCGAGTTGCCAGGTGTTCCGTACAGTGGTGTCGAGGACGGTGTCGGCTTTCCGTCCGAAAGGTGCGAGAGAGCACTGGGCGATGATTGCCTCGGCCTGCTGCTTGGAAAGTGGGAGGCCAATAGGTCCGACGCTGTTGACGTCGAGGCCGGGGTTACAGGCGAACTTGACAGGGCCGCCATGGACGTAGCTGCCTGCATGCTCGATCGAATCGAGCATGCTTTCGATTTCTTCTCTGTAGTCGTCGGTCATGGTTCTAGGTGTAGAGTTTTCCGCGTGAGTATTCGCATAAAACACGCGTTTTGTCGCATCTGGTCGACACGACCCAATATGAGGGCTGATAGTTATACTTAATCAAAATTTCTCAAACTTATATAGGTGCCATCATGAAGAGTTGGCCACTTTGTATAAGGTGAGGGCTGAAGACTTAGTAGTTGGAGGTTTGAACCACTCAGAGGGAAACCCTTGTATCCTGAGTAAGCTTACTAGTGGTGACTACACCTGTGCATGAAAGTACATCAAGCTAATAGATGGAGACAGGGGTGTGTTTTTTTGCTCCAAAATCTTATACAAGGTCTTGAGCATTCTTGAGATTGACCAGTGGTTCTCAGGTAGCATCATATTCAGAGTAGCCCATCTATTTGACCAGGTATTCAAATTGGCAGTAGCAGATTCATTTGTTAAGGATTTTCTCAGCTTTATACTTGATATAGTCTTGATTGAGTAGGTTTTTTCAAGTGGTACAGATCTTGTAACACTCAGAAGAGATACTTTAGACCCTGAAACAATTTATAAATATATATATTTAAAGGTATAGCAATCAGTCTAGTATTCTAATCTCAAAATATAATTATCTCCAAATATAGTTTAATCTTAAAATATAGTATAATCTTGAAATATAGTTTCTCAAAATACTAAATATATATATATCTAATTATTATATCAAAATTCTAAATAATGAAGTATCACTTATTGGCTATATTTGAAGCTCTCAGCTTACTTATCTATACTATATTAGCTCATTATATTACTACTGAAGCTATCTGTCTATACTATTAGCACTACTGAGACTTCCTGATGATATTATTACTTTGAAGCTCTCAGCTTACTTATCTGCTCTGTATCATATTAGCTCACTATATTACTGTTAAAGCTATCTATCTGTATCATATTAGTACTATCAAAGCTTTCTAATAACATTACTATTTCAAAGCTCTTGGACTCATTGTATTACTGTTGAGACTATTTTTCTCTACTCTCATCTTTGAATTTATCAGCTACTTCAAAGTTACAGCCTTTTAGAATATATAGTTAAAGATACTATATTGATACTACTGAAGCTTTCTGATAGTATCACTACTTCAAAGCTCTCAGCTTACTTATCTGTACTATATTAGTTCACTACATCACTACTATATTTGATCACTATTATATTTGAATCTCTTGACTTGCTTGTCCATACTATGTTGACTCACTGCATTATCACTATATTTGATCAGTACTATATTCAAAGCTCTTAGTATTACTACTATATTTGAAGCTCTTAGCTTGCTATTATATTCAATTACTACTATATTCAAAGCTCTTAGTATTATACCATATTTGAAGCTAAGCATCAGATAAAAAACATATAAATAAGCTGTCTAAGCTATACTTCTATCTTTATTTCTAGCTAAAAAAAAAAAAAAAAAAAAAAAAGACCATTAAATTTCAATATTTAACCTTATAAGTAGATCTTAAAGACTTATCCAAATACTTTGAGAAAATAAACAAGACTATCAGCAAAGTTTTCAAATAGCTGAATGATGATAATAATGATAAGACTGATAAAGAATATTAAAAAAAAAACAAGAAGAAAATAGAGAAAGTACTTAGGAGATTTATCTTAGCTACCTATTCTGACTCTGGCTCTATCAGTTCTGCTGACTCTACCAGCCCTCAAGCCTAAGCCCCTACCAGCTCTCAAGCTCAAGCCCCTGCTGGCTCTTAAGTCTAAGCTCCTACTGGTCCTCAAGCTCAAGTCCCTACTAGCCCTCAAACTCAAGTTTCTACTTACTAATCCTCAAGCTCTGGCCTTAAAGCCAAGAAGAGAGCAATATATTACAAGTTGCTATAATTGCAGAGTATATGGTAAAACATACTAATCATTTCCAGCATTTGCCAACATCTTGATCCAACTATTCCCAACCTTCCTCTAGACAAAAGACTATATGATAATATATATTAAATAGCAGCTGCTATGGCCAGATATGCTGGAAATACTTAAATGAATACGGGATTATATTAGAAATGCTTGAATTGTATATTAGATGCTAGAATTATATCAGAAATACTTGAATTTTACATTAGGTACTGAGATTATAATAAGAATACTTGAATAAATATATATCAGATACTAGAATTATAAATGAATAAGAATAGAGGAGATAGGATAGAATGAATAGTATGAAAATAAATAGATCATATATATATTATAAATAAAAAGATTGATAATATAAGATTGATAATATAAGATTTGAATCAAATTGAACTCTCAATTTAATTCAACTTTGATTTGAATCAAAAAATCCTCAATTTAATTCAACTTAAATCAACTCCAATTTAATTCAATTTGAATTGATTTAATTCATTTAAGAGTACTAAGTATAAGTAATATTATGGTATTTCTTATCAGTATACTTAGCTTGATACTGTTGAGCTTTCTGTAAGTTCACAATAGTAATCTGAGTAGTTCATCCATTTTGTCTATAAGGTTCTTGATGATAGAAACTTATATTTGACTGCTTTTCTAAAAGAAGACTAGACTTGTAGAAGTCTTAGAGTCTTAATCATAAAGTAGCCAGAAAGGGAAAAAATCTATAAATGATTAGATAGTATTATTATATATCTTGAGGTTCTCAGTTGACAGAAGAACTTGATCACTAATAGTATAAGTGACATTACAGTATTTCTTATCAGTATACTTAGCTTAATGCTGTTGAGTCTTCTGTAAGTTCACAGTAGCAATCTTGAGTAGTTTGTCCATTTTGTCTATAAAGTTCTTAATAGTAGAAACTTGTGTTTGACTGCTTTTCTGAAAGAAGACTAGACTTATAGAGGTCTCAGAGTCTTGATCATAAAGTAGCTGAAAAGGAGATAGACTAGTAGATGATTAAATAGTATTATTATATACAAATTCTATATATATATATTAAGTAATAATCTCAATTATCTTGCTTATAGAAAATATAGCTTCTGAGCATTTATTCAAGTATTCTGTTCATATACTCAGTTTATTCATTAGTTTGAACATAGTAAATATAGCAATTTGAATACTTAGGATCTTGAAGAGGACTTGCTAAAAGTAACTGATAAACTTGGGGCCTCAATCACTAACTATAGCTTATAGTAGATTATAATGACGGATAATGGACTTGAAGAAGATTCTTGAAATCTTAGATGACTATACCTTTCTCCTATACAATTCATGTTACACCAACTTTAAGCAATGATTTTCAAAACAACTTGGAGAAAAGGTACTATAAAAATGTCATTGAGTAAGAGTTCCAACAGGTATGCTGAGTCAGGTGAACCTGGGGCATTTGGCTGATAGAATGTAGAGAGAGGTTATATACTAGGGATGGAGGCCTTTGGAGGGTTGAAGGGTAGAGAGAGATCTAGAGAAGGACTGGTGTCAGGTGGAAGTAAGAGAAGGTCTGGCCCCCTAGCTTTGTGGACAAGGTGAAGGAGAGTAGATAGCTAGTTGGAGCTAGGACTGGTGCTACTGAGGAGAAGAGTAAGGCAAGTGTTGGTAGGGAGAGTGGTACCCAGATAAGGAATGTGAGCATAGGAGCTAGAGGTGCTGTAGCTGGGAGTAGGACTACTGATGGAAGTGTGACAGGGAATCAGAAAAAAAATAAAAGAGATGTGATAGCTGATAGCAAGGTGGGGCAGGGGTTCCTGAAGCAGAAGGGGGACCTGGCAGATGATATGATAGGGCTGGTGGTGGCACCATTTCTTAAGAAGTCAATCTCAGAGTTTATAGCAACCTTATGCTTCTGAGGCTTAGTGGTGATGGCAAGAATGGTCTTGGGGATTATCTCAAAGCAGGTGACTGGGGCTGCTTCAGTGAAGTTCCTGAAGAATCTAGAGGGGGTTGAGGTGGGCTTTGAGAAGGCAGACCCACTAGAAGAGACTCTGAAGACTGGAGTGGCAGTTGGAGAAGTAGTGGTCCCTATAGTATGCTGTCTTAGGTGGGACCCCAGAGTGGTTCAGTTGCTGGTGAAGGGGGGTGCCTATGGTAATGGTGGTTGAAATGAGGAGGAGGGTTGAGGAGGTGATGGCAGAGTATGGTGATATAGTTGATATTGGTTTCCAGATATAGGAGGGGACCACTATCAGGATTGGAGATGTTGACATCAGAATTTGACTGGCAGGGAAGGAGACCACTAGAAAGACAAGTAACTGGCCATTGGTGATGCTATGGGAGACTTTCATTTGTTGGATATCAAGGGTGAAAGAGAGTGAGAAGGAGGAAGATCTGTTAGAGGCTCTGAAGGAGATGAGTAGAGCTATCAAGCAGAGAGCAAAGGCCTGGAAGAGATATATGGAGTTGATGCATTTGGAGATTGTGGAAGAAAAGCATATTCATACTGACAGAAGACAGTTGGAAAGGGCTCAGGGGCATAAGAGGCAGAGAGAGCTATTGATGAGTATAGAAGATAGAGTAAAGAAGAATGATGGTGGTACTGAGGAGTCTGGGGGTGCAGAGACAAGTGTCTGGGTCAGTAAGGGAAGAGAAGTGGTACTGAGAAGTCTGGGGGTACAGAGGCAAGTGTCTGGACCAGTAAGGGAGGAGAAGTAGTAGAGAGAGTTCTGGAGGAGGCTGGGAAGATACCACATATGGACCCATTTGAGGATGATACATTTGAAGTCTGGGAACCTATCATAGAGGATACTCCCCCTCTGATCAGGCAAGGCCTGCTGCAAAGAGCAGGGTAGCTGAGGATATGCCAATGCATGGTACCAAGCAGGTCCACTTTAGAGTTTCTGATTTGGTGAAAGGGGGACAGGTGGTGACAGTTGGCAAGGATGAGCTGGTATATGTCCTGGAGGAGGAGTGGAATGAGACTGCTGGTGGATGTTGCAGGGCATACCTTTGGTGGCTGAGCTGTTGAGTCAATGCATTGTATAGCAGAGGTCTCAAAAGGAATAGAAGCAAGTCTTCATGAGCAATCTTGTACAACTTGTGCAACTTATGCAACTCATTGATATACAACTCATCAGTATGCAACTCATTCACTCATATTCTTTTTCTGAAATACCCATCTCCATGTTTTATTTAACTTCATTTTTTACATGGTCTCTCTCTAAAAAACACTCACACCCACATGCAACCCATCCACATACAACCTGCCTATATGCAACCTGTCCACATGCAATCTGTCTGCATATAACCTGTCTGCATGCAACCCATCTATATGCAACTCATCTGCATACAACCTGTCCACATATAACCCATCTATATGCTTATCTTGGTCCCTCAGATCAGGGCTCAGTTCTATTGGAAAGGAGAGTTCAAAGTTACTCAAGTTCAACCACATCTAGCATCTGATCAAATAGAGAAATTCAAGGACAAAATATTCAGTATTAGCAGTACCAGCATTGTCATCAAGGCTTGGGAGTCTATATTTGAATCAGAGCCAATCATTCTTGACCAAGGAGTCCATTGGCCAGCAAGAGTAACGAATGATAAAGAGAACTATATCTTTATTAACAAACACAGAGAGGTAGTTATAATAGTGGTAAGGAATCTCTATAGTGATGAGCTTTACTACCACATCAATGAGATTTATAAGGATTGTATCAAATACTAGATGATAGGAAAGAGGGGGCAAAAAAAGCAAAGAGGGGGGGAAATTGGGTATACTGTAATACTGGCAAAGGGTGAGTTCCAGAGTTCCAAAATCCCCCATACTCATCTCCTTTTTTTTTTACTCCTCTCTAGATAAATTACACTCTTTGCCAACATATTCTTTTTAATATAATTTCAGAGATACACAAGATTCTGTACCCTTACTGGAACTTTAGAAGTGCTGTCAAAGAGCAAACTACACATGAGCATGACATGGCCTGTGTGGTGATGGCAGCTATGATCTGGGGTTCTTTGAGCATATTGGTAGAACATATGGCAGGCCAGCTTGATGGTGATCTCAGTGCAGCTATATATACATTCTTGGTGCAATTTAGTATGCCATATGAGGTGAGGAGCTCTGCTTTTTTTGGGTGCTACAGCCCAGGGGATTTCTGCAGCCCAGGGGGTTTCTGCCCCATTATACGCAAAAATGACTGACCAGTTATCATCCATTTTGGCAGGTTTCCAAGCCAGGGCTCTCAGGGCTGAACTAAGAATAGGCATCCATCAGTACAGTCTAATAGTATGAGGTTCTGGACCAAGGGTTCACCCAACCATATATTCATATCACATCAGGATATATTGGATACAATATTTCTCTGCCCACACATATAGATAACAATATCACCCCAGTAATATTTTACATCCTAGAAAGGAAGGGCCCAACCTGGAAGGATAGTAGTAGTGTCTAGTATGACCTTACATATGATTTTGGAGTCCTGTTTGCAACCAACATGGCCATCCTATTCCAACCACATAACCACCATGGTACTGTTGCCTTTGAGAAGAGCTCAAACATAACAGTTGTCACACTCACAACAGATAATAGTAGTGCTCTGAATGAGTCAATTCGAATCAAATCCAGATTCAATTCATCACATGATAGTTTGATCTAAATCTCAAATCCAAAGCCATCTGAATCAACTCAGATTAATCTGAATCACCCCATCCAAATCACCCCATCTGAATCATCTATCCAAACCACCCCAATCTGAATCACTCAATCCAAATCACTCAATCCTCCAATCCAAATCCTCTACATGACTCATATGCCAGATGCATTCACAATACAATACACACATATGTATATATAATATACATATATACATACATGTATACACATACATATACAAACATGCAAATACACATATCAACAGATCAGTCTTCAACAGTTCACAGTACTAATGATGCTTCAAGTTAAACATCTCTGATAGTTCCACACCTTCCACACAATCCTTACTCCAAAATCTGGCAATATTGTACTAAGATAGGAGATGATGTTGTTTGTAATTATTGCAGGTAAAAAATTAAGATATACCTATTGACACTTTTGTTTTGACACACATATGATATTGTTTCATCTACCCCCATAAACTGCACTAGCCAGAAGTTCAAAATGCTTGGTGGTATGACTTCGAACATATAGTGACACATAAAAGACAAGTACTCTAACAAAATCAAAAAGAACATGAAGACAAATAAAATTGACATCTAAGCTATAGTGGGTACATTTGTCTGATTGCCCAACCATTTCTATATCAATAACACTGTTTAATCAATAATATTTAGCCATACTCTTCAGCAGAATTTTAAAATCAGCTCATTTGCTAAATTGTGTATATAGACCAGTCATTCACAACTATTGAAAATAATCAATTGCATAGCATCTTTGGCCTCCTCAAGCATGATTTATATTTGCCAAGTACTGATACTATTTGCAAAGATGTTCTGGAGGCCTATAGAAAGGAGCATGACAATCTCCACCAGATACTTCAGGTAAAATAAGAGCAGCACCATGACCTTTGTAAGCTGAATTATATAAAAGAGCTCACCAATTTAACCTCACATTCAATAAGCAGAATTCAGCAGGCAAAATTTCATTTATGATTGACACATGGACATCCCCCAATGTAATTTCATTTCTGGGTATTACCAGTCATTGGATTGACCTCGATTAGCAGCTTAAATCTCTCACTCTTGACTTTGTCAAACTTACTAGCCCTCATTCTGGAGACAACATTACAGATGCTTTTATTAGTTATATCCAGGAGCTTGGGATTACAACCAAGGTAAAAAAGGGGGGCTTGCCATTAGGTCAGTGTTTTGAGAGAGGTCCTAAAACAAATCAGATTTTATTGGTTATTTATTTTCACATAAATTTGCCAACCAAATATTTCAAGTATAGATTTTGGCCATTATGACAGACAATGCTACAAACAACTCAACATTTTAGCAGCCAGCCTCAAACATGAAAACATGGCCTTTAGTACAGAAAGCTACTGTGTATGATGCCAGGCCCACATACTGAACCTTGCTGTTTAGGACTATCTTACACATGTAGACAAAATATCCAAGAGAGGAGGGGCCCTGAGTACAATTTCCAAGCTATGCAAACTGGTTGTGTCAGTCTGATTATCCCTACAATGATAAGACAAATTCACTACATAGTGTAGGGCAATTAGTTTAGTCCTGAAAGAGCTTATATTGGATGTCTGTATATGTTGAAACTCAATATTTGCAATGATCCAGCATATGCTAGAGTTTGCTGTAGTATGCGTTTTTTTTTTCTTTGGTCAGCTGAAGCAACTTGTTTTGGATGATTGAAGATTTATTTTCAAAAAAAACAAAAAAAGCCAATAGATTCAATGGTGGTGGCTGATAAGGAAATACGGGCTGAGGCTCTAGGTGAAAGTGAGTAGAATGTACTTAGGAATATTGTCAGAGTTTTGAAAGTAAGTGGTGATTGCTCTGGCTCTACACTTGTTTTATCTACCTCTACACTTGTTTTGTCTATCTCTACACTTGTTTTGTCTGTCTTTGCACAATGCAACACCTCACCACATATAACTACCAGTGTTTCGATGATTGTACAAAGGATATAGTCAAACAAATGACCCCAACAATAAGCTTGGCAATATCAGTATACAACCTTCTGATTGACTGGCTAGAGAATAAGCTCGAGGATAGACTGGAGGGTTGTAGTAATTTATGGTTGAGCCCAGATCAGAGAGATGCTGTGGAGGTTGCTCAGAAAATACTACTTCCAAACAGATACCACTATATACTCAATCAGTACAAATATGTCAATGTTGGCATGTAGCCATTGCCCCTTCCAAAACAGAGAAACCCCTGCAAAAACTCACTCTTTTCTTTTCTTCAAACAGTGCTAGACCCATGCTTAAAGCTACAATACCATAAAGATCAGGGCTGGGAGCAGCACTTTATTGAGAGAACCAAGCAGGCCATAATCAAAGTATACTGGGAAAACTACATGCCGCTGCAAGGTTCCAGCTGAAGTCTGGATAAATATGCTGAGGGATCCCTTCTGTCTCACATTTACTTCAGCAGAAAGAGGAAGAGGGAGCCATCAGTAGAAGAGCTGCCATCAATAGACAAACTTATCATTTATCTTGCCAGCAACTGCATGATCCTACTGGAGGGTATGGAGGTACTCAACTGATAGAAGGTGGGTTGTCAGACAGATGTTGGGCTAATTTAACCCACCAATCTAACCACTGCTCTATCCACCAGAGCATGCAGCTGTGTCAAACTGACTTCCCCAGTCTATGTGGTATAGCTCAGGACTATCTGGCAATTTCTGTCTCCAGCACTCCTGTTGAGTGGGTGTTCTCAGGTGGGGTGGACCTCATTGCCCCAAAGAGGTGTGTGCTGAACACTGAGATAATCTGGGTATATATGTGTCTGAAGTCTTGGTTGGGCTTGGGCCACTAAAATTCAGTAGGTCCTGGGGGTTTGCAGATAAGTTGGTTGGCCTTGTGGAATATTTAATACCTTTCAAAAATAATAAAAAGGTTAAAAAAGCTAAGAACTTGGCCCAGAGTTTGCAGTCCAAGTGGGGCAGTGGTCGGCAGGGTTGGTGGTAGAGGGAGTGCACAGTATTTGTGGCCCTCTGCCAGCAGCAAGAGGTAGCCCCAAGCTATCAGTGCCTGGGTTGGTGGGTGGATCAGTGGGTGGGCATGGGGTCAGCAGAGGGAGCATGCAAAATTTGTGGCCCTTTGCCAGCAGCAAGGAGCAGCCCCAAGCTGTAAGTGTCCAGGTTGGGGGGGTTGGCAGAGGGGGAGTAGGCAGGAGGGGGGGTAGGCAGAGGAGGGGTAGATGGAGGGGGGGTAGGCAGAGAGAGTGCACAAAATTTATGACCCTCTGCCAGCAGTGAGGGGCAGCCCCAAGCTGTCAGCGCCCAGATCAGTGGGTAGGGTCAGTTGGCAGAGTTGGTGGGTACAGGGTCAGTAGAGGGAGCACACAAAATTTGTAGCCCTCTGCTGGCAGCAAGGGGCAGTCCCAAGCTGCAAGTATCCAGGACGGGCAGAGCAAGTGAAGGAAGTGCGCAAAATTTGTAGCCCTCTGCCAGTAACATAGAAGCAGCCCTAAGCTGTCAAGGAGTCTGGGTTAGAGGGTACTTCTGGCAGTCAGAGGGTACTTCTGGTGGTCAGAGAGTACTTCTGACAGTCGGAGGGTGTTTTCAGCAGTTGGAGGGTGCTTCTGGCAGTCAAAGTCCACTACAGATTTGGGCCCTATTGCCAGTTCAGGTCCCATAGACACCCTGGCCCTACACTGCAGTGCTACACCAGCAGCACTGCAGAGCAGGGCCAAGGGGCTGGTAGGGCCCTGTATAATGGCTAAGCTAGTGCTACAGAAGAGATGCCCAGCCCAACCCCCTATATAAGACTACCCAATCCATACAAAATGACTACCTAACCCTTACGAAAGACTGCCTATCCCTTATGAAAGATTGCCTAAATCTCACAAAAACTGCTCCACTTGTCGGTCCTAGGTCTTGATGAGCCTATCATCCATTGTGAGTGCAATGACTATTATGTCTGAGCTCTCCTCAAAGGTAATGATACTGTGGTGGTCATATGGTTGGAAGAGAACAGCTGTGTTGGCTGCAAATGGGACCCCAAAACTGTAGATAAGGTCATACCAAACTCCTCCACTATCCTCCCAGGTTGGGCCCTTCCTTTCTGGGATATAAAACATTACTGGGGTGACATTGTTGTCTGTGTGTATGGGCAGAGAAACATTATGCCTGATGTATCCTGATGTGACACAAGTATATGGTTGGGTGAACCCTTGGCCCAGGACCTCATACTGCCAGGCTGTACTGGTAGACACCTGCCCTTGGTCCAGCCCCAAGAGCCCTGGCTTAGAAACCTGCCAAAACAGATGGCAACTGGTCAGTCCTTTTTGTGTACAGGGGGGCAGAAACCCCCTGGACTGCAGAAACCCCCCGGGCTGCAGCACTCCAAAAAAGTGGAGCTCCTCACCTCATATGGTACACTAAATTGCACCAAGAATGTACATACAGCTGTGCTGAGATCACCACCAAGCTGGCCTGCCATACACTCTACCAATCTGCTCAAAGAACTCCAGATCATAGCTACTATCACTATATAGGCCATGTCATGCTTGTATATAGTTTGCTCTTTGATGGTACTTCTAAAGTTCCAGTAGGGGTACAGAATCTTGTGCATCTCTAGAATTGTATCAAAAAGAGTATATCAGCAAAGAGTGTGATTTATCTGGGGAGGAGAAAAAAAAAAGAAAGATAAGTGTGGGGGATTTTGGAACTCTGGAACCCACTCTTCACCAGTGTTACAGTATACCCAATTCCTGTCTAAACCCCCCCTTCTTGCTTTTTTCGCCCCCTCTTTCCTACTATCCAGTATTTGATGCAATCTTTGCAAATCTCATTGATGTGGTGGTGAAGCTCATCACCATAGAGGTTCCTTACCACTATCACAACCACCTCTCCATATTCATTAATAATGATATGGTTCTCTTTGTCATTGGTTACTCCTGCTGGCCAATGGACCCCTTGGTTGAGAATGATTGGCTCTGATTCAAATATAGACCCCCAAGCCTTGATGACAATGCTGGTACTGCTCATACTGAATATCTTGCCCTTGAATTTCTCTATTTGATCAGATGCCAGACATAGTTGAACTCAGGTAACTTTGAACTCTCCTTTCTAATGGAACTGAGCCTTGATCTGAGTGACTGAGATAAGTGTACAGATGGGTTGCATGTGGATGGGTTGTGTACAGATGGGTTGCATGTAGACAGGTTGCATGCAGACAGGTTGCATGCATGTGGGTTACATGTGGGTGTGGGTATTTTTTAGGGGGAGACCATGTAAAAAATAAAATTAAATAAAACACAGAGATGGGTATTTCAGAAAAAGAGCATGAGTGAGTGAGTGAGTGAGTGAGCTGTATGCCAATGAGTTACATGCCAATGAGTTGCATGAGTTGTATAAGATTGCTCATGAAGGCTTGCTTCTGTTCCTTTTAAGACCTCTACTATGTGATGTATTGACTCAACAGCTCAGCCACCAAAGGCATGCTCTATAACATCCACCAACCTTTCTTCATCTTGACCAGATGTTACAAATAAAGTTGGCAGATCTCACCATAGAGCTGTAGACCCTAAGAAAAGTACAAGGTGAATTGGGTCATACTGGGGAAATTTAAATAAATACAAGTAAATACATGGTGGCCAAGTGAGCAATCTATATCTACTATTGGCTACTCCAAAAAGGCTGCCATATATATAGCTATGAGGTCTGTGAATTCTGAGATCCGAAGGGCTGCTATGAGTTGTTGCCGGAATTCTCCCTCATCCCCATCATCACCACTGCCATTGCCACTGCCATCACCATCACCATTGCCATCACTACCACCATCACTACCACCATTGCCCCTTTGGCTCTCAATAAGTAGCTTGTGTACTGCCCATATGAGAAAGAATCTAACATTATCAGCAGAGAGTGCATTTCCACCTTGAATACTCCCTCTTTTGATGATCATTGTAGGGTGAAAAATAAGTAGATTAGACCAATATATGAATTAAGGGCTGCTGTTTTGTTTGCTTGTGATGTGGCAAGAAAGAATAAAGAAAAAGAATAAAGAAAAGAGAGAGAACAAAAGGAAAGGGTGATGTTACCAAAGTGCAGCAGGAAAAAAAAAACAAGAGTAAAATGAACAAAAGAAAGAATAATGTCACCAAAGATTTCAATCCAGATGGATCAATCTGGATCAATCTGGATCAATCCAGATCAGATCACAAGACCAATCTGAGTTGATTCAAATCTATCACATGATGAACCTGAATCAAATCTCATCTGGATCAACTTCATCTTTTGGAGTACTAGATGATAGGCTCATCGAGACCTGGGACTAGCAGGTGGAGCAGTTTTTGTAAGGATTAGACAATCTTTTGTGAGGGTTAGGTAATCTTTTGTGAGGGTTAGGCAGTCATTTTGTATAGGTTGGGCAGTCTTTTATAGAGAGTTGGGCCAGGCATCCCTTCTGTAGTACTAGTTTAGCCATTATGTAGAGCCTTACTGGCCCCTTGGCTCTGCTCTATAATACTGTCAGTATAGTGCTGCAGTATAGGACCAGAGTGCCCATGGGACCCAAACTGGTGATGGAGCCTGAATCTGTAGTGGACTTCGACCACCAGAAGCATTCTCCAACTACCAAAAATGCCCTCTAACTACCAGAAGTACCCTCTGATCACCAGAAGTACCCTCTGACTACCAGAAGTACCCTCTGATCCAGACTCAGACTCCTTGGTGGTTTGGGGCTGCCCTTATGCTGCTAGCAGAGAGCTGCAAATTTTGTGCACTCCCTCTGTCTGCCCCATCTATCTCAGATACTTGTGGCTTAGGGCTGTCTCTTGCTGTTGGCAGAGGGCTGCAAATTTTATATGCTCCCTCTACTGACCCCATGCCCACCAATCCTGCCAACTAATCCCACTCACTGACCCAGGTGCTGACAGCTTGGAGCTACCTCTTACTGCTGGTAGAGGGCTGCAAATTTTGTGCACTCCCTCTGCCTACTCCCCCTCTGCCAACCCCTCCAACCTGGACACTTGTGGCTTGGGGCTGCCCCTTGCTACTGGTGGAGGGCTGTAAATTTTGTATGCTCTCTTCACCAACCCCATGTCCACCCACTGACCTGTCCACCAACCTGGACACTGATAGCTTGGGGCTGCTCCTTGCTGTTAGCAGAGGGCTACAAATTTTGCATACTCCCTCCACTGCTGCTGCCAACCCCACTGACCACTGCCCCACTTGGGCCACAAACTCTGGACCAAGTCTTCAGGTTTTTTTTTTCCTTTTTTATTATTTTGAAAGATATTAAATATTCCACAAGGCCAACTAACTTATTCATAAACCCCCAAGGTCTGCTGAATTTTAGCAGCCCAAGTCCCACCAAGACTTCAGACATATATATACCCAGATTATCTCAGCATTCAGTGTATACCTCTTTGGAGCAACAAGGTCTACCCTATCTGAGAACACCTGCTCAATGAGAGCACTGGAGACAGAAATCACCAGATAGTTCTGAGCCATACTATATAGGCTGAGGAAGTCCATTTGACACAGCTGCATGCCCCAGTGGGTAGAGCAGTAGTTATATTGGTGAATTAAATTGGCCCAACATCCATCTGACAACCTATCTTCTATCAGTTGAGTACCTCCATGCCCTCCAGTAGAATCATATGGTCACTAGTGAGGTAAATGATAAGTTCATCTATTGATGGCAGCTCTTTCACTAATGGCTCTCTCTTCCTCTTTCTGCTGAAGTAAATGTGGGACAGGAGAGATCCCTTGGTATATTTATCTGGACTTCAGCCAGAACCTTATAGTGGTGCATAGTTTTTCCAGTATACTTTGATTACATCCTGCTTGATTCTCTCAATTAAGTTCTGCTCTCAGTCCTGATCTTTATGATATTGTAGCTTTAAGCATAGGTCCAGCACTATTCAAAGAAAAGAGAGTGAGTTTTTGTAGGAGTTTCTCTGTTTTGGAAGGGGTATTGGCCACATGCCAATATCAACATACCTGTACTGATTGAGTATATAGCAGTATCTGTTTTGGAGTAGTATTTTTAGAGCTTGCTTAGAGCAACCTCCACAGCATCTCTCTGATTTAGGCTTAACTATAAATCACTGCAACCCTTCAGTCTGTCCTCAAGCTTATCCTCTAGCCAGTCAATCAGAAGGTTGTATACTGGTATTGTAGAGCTTATTGTTGGGGTTATTTATTTGACTATATCCTTTGTATAATCATCAAAACACTGGCAGTTATATGTGGTGAGGTATTGTATTGTGTGGAGGCAGATAAAATGAGTGTAGAGCCAGAGCAATCACCACTTACTTCCAAAACTCTGATAACATTCCTATATAAGTACATATGTCCCACTCACTTTCACCTAGAGCCTTGCCCCATATTTTCTTATCAGCAGCTACTGTTGAATCTATTGGCTTTTTTTGTTTTTTTTTTTTTTTAAAAAATAAATCTTCAATCATCTAAAATAAGTTGCTTCAGCCAATCAAAGAAAAAAAGAATGAATACTATAGCAAACTCCAGCACATGCTGGATCATTGCAAATGTTGAGTTTCAATACATATAGACATCCAATATAAGCTCTTTCAGAGCCAAACTGATTGCTCTATACTGTGCAGCAAATTTGTCTCATTATTGTTGGGATAATTAGACTGATACAACTAGTTTGTGCAGCTTGGAAATTATACTCAGGGCCCCTCCTCTCTTAGATGTTTTGTCTATATATGTAAGATAGTCCTGAACAGTGAGGTTCAGTATGTGGACCTGGCATCATACATGGCAGTTTTCTGTACTGAAGGCCACATTTTCCTATTTGAGGCTGGCCACTAAAACTTGGAAAAATGTTGAGTTGTTTGTGGCATTGTCTGTTATAATGGCCAAAATCTGTACTTGAAATATTCAGTCAGCAAATTTATATGAAAATAAATAATCAATAAAATCTGTTTTGTTTTAGGATCTCTCTCAAAATGCCGATCTGATGGCAAGTCCCCCTTTTTTACCTTGGTTGTAATCCCAAGCTCCTAGATATAATTAATAAAAGCATCTGTGATGTTGTCTCCAGAATGAGGGCCAGCAAGTTTGATGAAGTTAAGGATGAGAGATTTAAGCTACCAATCAAGGTCAATCCAATGACCAGTAATATCCAGAAACAAAATTATATTGGGGGATATCTATGTATCAATCATAAATAAAATTTTGTCTGCCAAATTCTGCTTATTAAATATGAGGTTAAATTGGTGAGCTCTTATATAAAATATATATATAATTCAGCTTACAAAGGTCATGGTGCTGCTCTTATTTTATCTGAAGTATCTGGCAGAGATTGTCATGCTCCTTCCTATAGGCCTCCAGGATATCTTTACAAATAGTATCAGTACTTAGCAAATATAAATCATACTTGAGGAGGCCAAAGATGCTATGCAATTGATTACTCTCAATAGTTGTGAATGGCTGGTCTGTACATACAATCTAGTGAATGAGCCAATTTCAAAATTCTGCCAAAGAATATGGCTAAATATTTTTGATTAAACAGAGTTGTTGATACAGAAATGGTCAGGCAATCAGATAAACATACCCACCACAGCTTGGATGTTGATTTTATTTGTCTCTGTGTTCTTTTTGATTTTGTCAGAGTACTTGTTATTTATATGTCAATACATGTTCAAAGTTATACCACCAAGCATTTTGAACTTCTGGCTAGTGTAGTTTATAGGAGTGGATGAAATAGTATCATGTGTGTGTCAAAAAAAAAGTGTCAGTTATATCAATAGGTACATCTTAATTTTTTACCTATAATAATTACAAACAATATTATCTCCTATCTTAGCACAATATTGTTAGATTTCAGAGTGAGAATTGTATAGAAGGTGTGGAACTATCAGAGATGTTTGACTTGAAGAATCATTGGTACTGTGAACTGTTGAAGACTGATCTGTCAACATATGTATTTGTATATTTATATATATATATATATATTTATATATATTGTATATGTGGATATATCTGGCATATGAGTTATGTAGAGGATTTGGATTGGAGGATTCAGTTGAAGGATTTGGATGAGGATTTAGATTGAAGGATTCAAATTGGAGGATTTGAATTAGAAGATTCAAATTGGAGGATTCAGATTGAGTGATTTGAATTGAGTGATTCAGATTGAGTGATTCAAATTGAGTGATTCAGATTGAGTGATTCAGATTGAGTAATTTAGATTGAGTAATTTGAATTGGAGTGATTCAGATAGGTGATTCAGATGAGGCAATTCAGATGGGGCAATTCAGATTAATCCAAGTTGATTCAGATGACTTCAGATTTAAGATTCAGATCAAACTGTCATGTGATAAATTGAATCTGGATTTGATTTAAATTGACTCATTCAGAGCACTAAGAGAGACTTACTAGGCTAGATGGCTCCTCAGGTAAGCAGTTCTTCTAGTTCTTTTTTAACTACTTCTATTTTGAGAGATTATATATAGTACAATATATACTTCTTAAGTAGTGTAACTCCTGGAGTTAGTTCAATTTCATAGTCTACTTCTTATGTAGATAATAGGCCAGATAGCTTGTCTGAGAAGATATCTTTGAATTATTCTAATATTAATTTAATATTTTCATTAATTGACAGCTTCTTGTATTATTTCTTGTAATAAATAATAGTGATAAAAGTATATACTACTTTCTTAAGTATCTTTTTATACTATATTATAGATAGGATTATAATCTGAGTCTTATTTACTAACTTATCTAACTTGATAATAATATTAGCTCTGTCTTATAGTAAGGTAACTTTATTTTTACACTAATTAATATTTGAATTATATGAGTTTTTCTAAGATCAGGTTATAATCTCCTAGAGGTGTGATCTCAAAATCAACTTATTCTCAATATTTCTGAATCTTGATAGATAGTTTGATAGTAATTGACTTAATAGAGTATAGTATATCATCTACTGTAACTACTCCCTCATTTCTAAGTACAGACTTAGTAAGGATCTTGAGAGTTTCAATAAGTTAATGAAGTTGCTAGCTGCTCTACTATTAATGAGCACTCTAATATCTTTTCCTTTAACTAGATCTTTAAAGATGAATATTACTTAAGCTCAGTTTTCAAATAGACTTACTGCTTGATCTGTACTTTAAAGTCTTTTTGATCTTATATATATAGTTAAGAGTAGTTCTTGGACTTCTGTAACCTCAGATTGACTTACTTCTTTTAGAGTTATTTGTATAACTCAGTCTCTCTTCTTAATTATATAATCTTAGTTCTTTTAGTTAACAAGTAGAACTTAAACTTGTTCTTGATAGTTTGAATCAATGATATTAGTACTAATATCAAAATAATAATTGATACTGAGTCCTGATCTAAGTGTAATTCTTATATAGTAGTCTTCTGGACATTGGATAATAATTTCAATAGGTACTAGAGTTCTTTCTTTTATAAAAATAGTGATTTATTTAACTAAATAGAGATTAAGACTAATGGCTACTTCTGATTAATATTGAGAAATTTAGTTCTTTAGATATAGCTTTGTTATAGAATACTTAGGAAGAGTAGAGAGAAAAAAACAGTATTTATTTATTGATAGCTTATATATTATGTATATTGATGATATTTACATGATGATGTAGTCAGGCTGCACCACTATATATTGAGTTACTATAACTAAGATATTTCAATAATTCTACTTAATAAGACATATTCCAGAATATGTAAATAAAGAACTAAACAAATTATGACCAACTAAATACTATCTAGATGACTAAAAGAGGGTGAAATTATCTACTTATAAGTATAAAAATAGATAAACAAGATAGTAAAAAATAGAAATCTTGAGTAATATTAATAAAAATCACCTATAATATAAATCCAGATCTATTTACAAATGAAAAAATATAAGTAATGTTAATAGATATATATAAAATACAGTGAGAGGCTTTTAGTACTCCTATTATTACCATATTATTATTATTATTATTATTTACCACTAGCTGGTATATAGTTCTCATTAGTATAAAATTATCTATAAGTTTTATTTCTTGTACTATGACAAATCAAAATGTACCACCTGAATTATATCTTAACCAGATGACATGAACAATTAGCCAAGATGATATGAATACACAGCATAGTAACTAGCAACCATTACTGCAAAAAACTGTATAAATAGCCAGACATACCAAAAAGGGTCTGTTTACCTGTATAGACTCTATACACCATATAGACTCTGTACACTGTATAGGTCCTGTATACCATACAGACTCTGTATATCTGCCATAAGTAGCAGATCTATAGTTAGTCACATAGTAACCAGATAGCAACCAACTTGTATAAATTACCCCAGAGATAAGAGTGAATAAACCTCAGTCCAAAATTGAAGCAAAAGACAAGTCTGCCTACCACACTTCGAGAGGAACTCTATAGCCACAGCTAGGAGATTGTGAGCTTATTTCCCCACTCCAGTCCACTTTCTGATACAAAGAACAAGTCCGAATTGAAGTGCAAATCAAAGAAGCCTCTAAAGATTGAGCATTGGTCCCCTTATTTCCACTCGGTCCACTTTCCAATACAAAGCTGATTTTGCTGCCTAAGTTCAAGAAGAACTTCACTGCCTTTTGAAGAATCTGCCGCTTAAGAAATAAGCCATGCTATTGGTATACTTGCCAGATAAGCCTGAAGAACCCAAGTTTTTGCTACCATTTTTGCCACAAGCCAATCTTTCTGACACAACTTCACAGTGGAGCCAGTCTATGATATAACCCTGTGCAAACAAAGCCAGTCTTTGACATAACTTGCCAAGAATCTGAGTTATTTCCCAGAAGCCTGCCAATTCTAAAGAATCTACATCACCTGCCATTTTCAAGTTATCTGCATTCCCAGAAGAACCTACATTACCAAGTTATTATTCCCAGAAGAATCTGATTTGGAAGAACTTGCACCATCTGAGTTGTTTCCCAGTTGAAGCCAAATCCGCATCATCTGCTGCTTCTAAGTTATCTGCCACATTCTTAGTTGAAGCCGATTTAGGAAGAATCTGCGACATCTGAGTTATTCATTTGTTCCCAGTGAGCCTGTTACAGAAGAATCCATGCCATACAATTCCCAGTAAGCCAAATCGAGTTATCTGCCAAATTATCAGAACATCTGCATAAGGAACCCATCATATTACACAAGATCATCATACAGAAATCGCATAAGGAGAACTGCTAAATTGCCAGACTGTTACATATAAAGAGATCATCATACTATACAAAGAAATTACCTGCTACTCAAGAAGAAAACCACTCATGCTACATACAAATTCTATCATTTCCAGTTGACCCAAAAAGGAAACCCATTCACACATACAAATCACCACTACACCCAGAGAACTATCTCAATTAGGAAATTGATATACAAATCACTTGCAGATATCTAGCTTTGACTATTATATCACTAAACACCAAGGACCTCAGGAATCTTAGAACATTTTGTTGCTTTTTGACAAAGTAACTGAGGGTTTAAGCCAAACTACATCAACTCCCAACCTTGTAATTTGTCTCCATTGAGCCAGCACATTACAATACATAAGTCAAACTTTATCTTTAGAAGAGCTTTGGTTAATGAATCTGCTATCATATACTCTGTTGAGATATATTCTAAGTATATAGTAGTATTTTCCATATATTTGTAACATTTTAGCATAGTTTATTTCTTTTCTTTATCTTTCTTCAATATTCTATAACCTTCCAGTACTTTCCGAATGCTTAGAAATCCCTTCTTGGCACCAAGCATCCTCTAGTACTTATTTAGCTAGTCACTGAATGTTCTGGAAACTTGTAGAACTTTATTTGTCATCATTTGTGATCTTTGCTAAGAACTTTCCTCTTGGCATTTTCCTTTGATTTCTCAGATCCTTCCGGATCTTTCTTTCAGATCTTGTATAAATATTCCCTTTGTTCTCATGAATAAAGTCTCAGAATATTTTCTCCCAGAAATCCTTTGAGAATACTTGAATCCTTAGTATCTCTTTTTTTTTTTTTTTTTTTTTTTTTTTTTTTTTTTTTTTTTTTTTTTTATAGTCACTTGGACTCTGCCCTTTATTACCCTTCTATCAATAAGTTTACAGTATACCCTCCCACTACCCAATTCCCATGGGTGTGTCACTCTCCCCACCTACACAAATAAAGACTACTTTCTCACCTGCAACACCCACCCTCTCCCTACTCTGCTGACAGATTTTCTCTACCAAACAATGCCTTTGACCCCCCTGCAATCCCCAACCAAGCCACCAGCCTGTCAGGGTGTCTTCCATAAGGCTACACCACCTCAGCAGTCTGACCTCAGAGCCAAGTCTCCATCCATCCTCAAAAACATATGATCAGTGACTGGCCAGCCCCACTCAAATGGCCAACATCCAGTCTAACATCAGCCATTCCTTCCCCACCCCCCCCTCCAATCTATCCCTTAAATCCTCCCATCTCCCCCACACTCCAGCTCTCCAACACGCTCCTCCCAAATGATCCCCAATATTCTGCCAAAAGGTACCAAGTACCTCATACTCTCCTAGCCAATGTTCAGGCATCTGTACATATCCCCCTTCCTGCCCTACATTATAGCACTCTTCACAGTCGAAGCAACCTCCCTCAATAAGGTAATCTGAGTGAAAGTTGAGCATGACATTCCACCTCAGCACACACCACCAGACCACCCAGTACTTCGGTGGCAGCCACCTCCTCACCTTAGCACTCTAGACCCAAATACTATGCCAGTCCCACTTCTCACTGATTCCTACTCCTTGCCAACTTCTAGGCCACAGGTCCTGGCCTGGTCCCCGCTGGCATTTGATCTTATCACCAATGTCAAACTCAATTAGGGGAATGCCACCCAGTAACACTCGGTCCCATTGCCACATCTCTGGGCCCCAAGCTGCCTCCCATTCATCTCCCTGCCACCTAATTCCAATGTGGCACACCCCTTCTGCCACTCTCCACCAGAAGCCTTTGAATCACAATTGTTCAGTGTTCTGAAGGCCCACAAGTGCTAGGAGATCACCAGTTGAACCTCTCGGAGAGGACCTCATCTCCCAGACTTTCTGCAGTAGGGGGACCCAACCACCCCCTCTCAACTCCACCACTCTCTTCAGCCACCATACTCTCAAGCAGTATAGCCTCTTAGGGAAGTCAACCAGCCCCAGTCCCCCACTTGCCACCAGTAAGGATAAGACCTCCCAGCTGATTTGACTCCACCTTCCAGCCCAGATCCACCCCTTGGCCAGCTTCATCAATCTCTTCACTACCCAGGCAGGGAAGTCCAAATGGTAAGCCAGATACCACACCTTCGGCAGCCAATAGACATTCAGAATTGAAACATGTCCTGCCAGGGACAATTGGCGGCCCCCCCAACTCTACAGGGCATCCTCCCAGATGCTATCCCACTGCTCCCACCAATGTTGGGGCAGAACCGACCCATATACTGACAGATAAATATCCAAGTACTGAACTGCCTCGCCAGTAGAGACAATGGTACCAATAATCTCCCCTTCCACCAGACCATTGCCTAACACCATTGTCTCGCACTTATGCCAATTGAGCCTAGCTCTGGAGTTCACCTCATACCACTCCACTGTTTCCTTGAGCTTCTCAACATCTGCAATTAATCCCAGGCCAACCACTATGTTATCTGCAAAAGCCCTTACTTTCCACTCAATGCCAAAGATAGAGAGCCCCACTATCTTCTGTCTGATTCTGTCCATAAAGGACTCCAGAGAAAGAGCATACAGAATGGGGGACAGTGGGTCCCCCTGAGGCACCCCCCTTCCCAGGAGAAATGCTACCCCTCTGTGTCCATTACACATAAGTGCAGCCCTACTCCCTTCTAGTAGGCTGACCATGGCTGTCCTGAACTATTGTGGGACCCCAATCCTATCTAAAACTTTCACCAGCCAGACCTGTCACACTCAGTTATAAGCCTTCTCCTGGTCCAGAAAGACCAGATGTCCATCCAGTCCACTGGTTCATACTCCTTCAATAACTCCATGAACCCATGCTGTGCCATCCCTAATGAGCCAGCCTCCCACAAAGCCCCTCTGCTCATCACCCAGGACTTGCTGGGCCACCTTTTGCAATCTTGCGACCACCACCTTGGTAACCAACTTTCTGTCCATATCTAGTAGCACAATCGGCCTCCAGTTCTTCCAGTCCTCTCGCCTTCCTTTGTTCTTATAAAGCAATGTTACCAGCCCCAGATCCTATTCTCCCACCTATCTCCCCATTTATATAATCCAATCACACAGTGCCATCATCTCTCTCAGTACTCCTGGAACTCCCACCATCTTTTTCCAGAAGTCCCAGGGCAGCCCATCCTTCTCAGGTGCCATACCCAAGGTTGTCGCAGCAAGAACCTGACAGATCTCCTCCTCTTGCACTGGTAATACTAAGTCATTCAGCCCAACTGCTTGTGTAGGGTGCCAATCCTCCAACACTTGGTCAATGTCCTCAGTATCTGCTCCACCCTCCTCCTCTTTTTTTTATAGTCACTTGGACTCCATTCCTTTATTAACACCCATCTATCCCATATAAATACAGTGATCCCACCCCCTAACCAATCCCCCTAGGGGCCCCC
>RBNI01001110.1:0-24313 GCA_003990745.1 Jimgerdemannia flammicorona | reverse complement strand
TTTTTTTAGTCACTTGGACTCTGCCTTTATTACCAGTCTATGAATAAGTATACATCATCACCACTCACTACCCAATCCCCATAGGGGGGCTCCTCCCCACCTCCTCATGGATAAAGATCACCCTTTCACCAACTATGCCCACTCTCCCCCCACTCTGTCCACAAATTTTCTCCACTAAGTAGTGTTTCCAACCACCCTGCAGCTCCCAACCAAGCCACCAGCCTGTCAAGGTATCTTCCATAAGCCCACGCCACCGCAACAACCAGTCCCCCAAGCTCTGTCTACTCCCATCCTCAAAAACAAATAGCCAGTGACTGGCCAGCCCTACCCAAATAGCTAATGCCCAGCCCAAAGTAATCCACTCCTTCTCTATCCCTCCTACCAATCTATCTCTCAAGTCCTCCCACCTCCCCCATACTTCATCTCTCCTATGTCGTACCCCCAAGCATTCCCCAATTGCTTGCCAAAAGTCTCCCAATATCTCACACTCTCCAAGCCAATGTTCAGGTGTCTGTACACAGCCCCCCTCCTGCCCTACATTATGGCACTCCTCACAGTCGAAGCAACCCTCTACAATAAGGTGCCCTGAGTGAAAGTTGAGCATATCATTCCTTTGCAGTATATGCCACCAGACCACCCAGTACTTTGGTAGCATCCACTTTTGCACTGTGGCACTCTAGGTCCAGACACCATGCCAGTCCCACTCTTCACCAATTCCAACTCCTTGCCAACTGCTAGGCCACAGATCCTGGCCTGGTCCCCTTTGGCATTCCATTCCATCACCAATGTCGAACTCAATTAAAGGAGTGCTATCCAGCAGTATGCGATCTTATCTCCACATCGCCAGGTCCCAATCCTCCTCTCCTTTATTCCCCTGCCAATGAATTCCAATGCAGTGCACCCCCTCTGCTATCTCCCACCAAAATCCTTTATATCGCAGTTGTTTAGTGTTCTGAAGCCCAACCAATGAGAGGAGATCACCAGTTGAGCCCCTTGGTGATAACCGCCTCTCCCAGATCTTCTGTAACAGAGGAACCCAACCACCTCCTCTCAATTCTACAGCTCTCTTCAGCCACCATGCCTGCAAGCAGTGTAACTATTTTGGAAAGTCAACCAGCCCAAGACCACCTCTCGCCACTGGTAGGGACAAGATCTCCCATCTAATCTGACTCCGCCCTCCAGCCTATATCCATCTCTTCATCATCTTCACCAATCTCTTCACCACCCAGGCTGGGAAGTCCAGATGATAAGCCAGGTACCACAACTTCAGCAGCCAGTAGACATTCAAAATTGAGACCCTTCCTGCCAGAGAAAATCGCTTACCCCCCCAACTCTGCAGAGCCTCCTCCCAGATTTCAATCCTCTGCTCCCACCAAAGCCTGGGCAGAACTGACTCATAGACCAACAAATAGATGCCCAAGTACCATACTGCTTCACCAGTGGGGACGATTGTTCCTATAACCTCTCCTCCTACCAGGCCATTGCCAACCACCATTGTTTCACACTTATGCCAATTCAGCTTCGCTCCAGAGTTCTCCTCATACCACTCTACAGTCTTCTTGAGCTCTTCAACATCAGCAATTGAACCCAAACCAACCACCATGTCATCTGCAAAGGCCCCAACTTTCCATCCTATGCTAAAGACAGAGAGTCCTCCTATCCTCTGCCTAATTCTATCCATAAGGAGTTCCAGGGAAAGAGCATACAAAATGGGGGACAGTGGGTCCCCCTGGGGCACCCCCCTACCTAAGGGGAATGCTACCCCTCTATGGCCATTACACATGAGCACAGCCCTACTCCCTTCCAGTAGGCTGACCATTGCTGACCAGAATTGGAACAGAACCCCCATCCTATCCAAAACTTTCACCAGCCAGACTCTCCGCACCCAGTCGTAGGCTTTCTCCTGATCTAAGAAGACTAGATGCCCATCCAGTCCACAGGCCCTTGCCCCTTCAATAACTCCATGTACCCAGGCAGTGCCATCTCTGATGAGTCGACCACCCACAAATCCCCTCTGCTCAACACCCACGACTTGCTGGGCCACCTTCTGTAGTCTGGCCACCCACCACCTTAGTCACCAACTTCCTGTCCATATCTAGTAACATTATCAGCCTCCAGTTCTTCCAATCCTCCCACCTTCCTTTGTTTTTATAAAGCAGCATCACCAGCCCAAGGTCCTGCTCCCCTACCCACCTCCTGGTCTGTAGAATGAAGTTGCACAATACTGTCATCTCTCCTATCACCCCTGGGACTCCAACCATTCACTTCCAAAAGTCCCAGGGCAGATCATCCTCTCTAGGTGCCATACCTGGCATTGTTATGGCAAGAACCTGGTGGATCTCATTTTCCTGTACAGGCATCATCAGGTCACCTAGCCCCTCTACTTGTGGTGGGTGCCAATCCTCCAATATTTGGTCAATAGTTGTGGCATCTGCCCCACCCTCCTCCTCACTCCACAATTCACTCCATCTCTCCTTCAGCAATCCAAGTATGTCCTGCACCCCATGCACCAGTATACCATCTGAGTCCAACACCTCTTCTCACTATTGTTGTACCCACCTTGCCCTAAGAGCCCTTGTAAGAAACTTGGAAGGCCTCTCCCCTTTCTCCAAATCCTGCCAGCAGAGCTGTGCTACTAAGCTCTGTACCCTCGCCTCTTTCTCTTCTCGCAGCACCTGTTATAGTTCCCCAACCTCCATTTTCGCCCTCATCAACCTCCAATCCTCTTCTCCCTCCAACATCTTCACCCTCACCCACTCCTTCAGGAGTCTAGTCAATCTAGTAGAAGTCCAATGTACTCTATGCCTCCTCTGCTTCCTTGCTTCCTTGATAGCCTCACTCCAGTAAATCTTGGCCATCTCCTTCATCCTCAACCACTGAATCCCAACTGAGGCACCTTCCTGCCACCAGTTCTCCACCCTCAGCTGAATGTCCTTAGCCCACTCATCCCACCAGGTCTTGTCATCTAACAAAGAGGAATTGAGTCACCAATGTCCAGGCCCATCCCCACTTCCCCCAAAGCACCCCTGTCCCAAAAGCCCCCAGTGATCCGACCATGAACACCATTCCACCTCTAGTGACTTCCAAACATCTAGGCCCCAGCAGCTGGCAGTCAAAATCCAGTCGATTCTTGTCCCCAGACCCCCTGCCCAATGTGTATATACCCTCCTATTTCCCCAGTACTCCCAACCAGCGTCTACCAGTATACTTAGTCTTTCAACTTCCTCCCATGCCATCAGTCCTCCGCTCCTGCTCTCAGCACCTTGTCCTCCATCTGTTCTATCCAATAGTATGTCCCGAACCATATTGAAATCTCCCCCAAGCATATCCACCCCAGCCTCTCCCAGGCTCCCACTCTCCAGCAGACCTTTCATCCAAACTATCTGCTTACTCCATACCACAGGACAGTAGCAGGAGCCAACTGTAACTGGCTCTCAGCCTGCACGAATCCACTCACCCCAGACCAGTCTCTCCCCCCAGCTCCTCACATCCTGTATCTCCCCTCTGCCTTTCCAAACCAAAATCCCAACCTTGCCTTTCTAAACTGCCACACCTCTCCATTCCTTCGTCCACTCCATCTTATCAGAATCATCCTCACACCTAACATCCTGCAATAGGAAGAGATCAGCCTCCAATCCCTTCATCTAAGTAAAAATATTCCTACGTTGAGCAGCACCCTGTAACCCATTCACATTTAAAGAAAAAATGTTGGTTATACTGTTCATAATGAAATATGTTATGTTGTCAATCGATCTCTACTGCTCCATGTTCATCTCCTCCTGTGCCATGTCCAGATTGTGTTCTGCAGCCACCTCCTCTTCTGCCCTCTGAGCCTCCAATCCAGCCAGCAGTTCATTCATCTTGCCATCTGCCTTCTCCTTGAACTCCTCTCGGTATTCTATACATACCTCCTGCCAGAGCTACAGTCCATGACACTTGTTCTAACAGTATTCTGCCCTCTCTCCAGCAATAACTGCCATCTCTGCCTCCCTCTCCTTATCCACCTCATACCCTTCTTTCTCTAGGTACACCACCAGAATTTCCGCCTTCAATGCCTTCATTACTCTATCCCCCTGCAGTATCCCTGCCCAATGCTCATCACTCATCACTCGCAAGTCCACCTCTCCCAACTCTTCTGCCGCCAAGTTATTCATCATCTGATACATCCAAAGTAGGTTCCCCACCTCCTTCCCCCCTGGAGTCACCAGCCTCCCTCCCTCCAACATTGTGGTGTCAGCTCCAGCACTTGCAGACTCATCCCCTACCTCTGGGATATCCACCAGTTCCTCCTCACCAGCCACCACCCCCTGTCCTCCATACACCACCTCTGGAACTCCGAATTGTACCCTCTGGGCCCCTCGCATTGGCACATCTTCTTCTGCCCTATTTTGGGAAGCCAGGCCATGCCTGATAAGAGGGGTAGGGGTAGGGGAGCCCTCCCAGTCCTCCTCCCAAACCTTAGCATACCATCAGCATATGGATCCTTACTAGCTGTCTCCTTGTTCTTCCCTGCCTTCTTCTTGTCCTTCCCCTCCCCCTTGTCCGCCCAGACACTTGCTTCAGCACCCCTGGTGCCCTTCACCTTGCTTGCATTTCCCAGCGGTCCGTTATCCAGCTTGGCCAGCAGCTCTTTCTGTCTCTTACGCCCCTGAGCCCTTTTCCACTGCTCCTTGGTCACTCGAATCTGCTTGCCATCCACCACCTCCAAGTGTGTTGACTCCATGAATGCCACCCAAGCCTTTGCTCACCTCTCTACAGCACCATCCAGCTCTTCCAGTGCTTCCAATAAGTCCTCCTCCTCCTCCTCACTTCCCTTCACCCTCATCACCTTACACAAAATCACTCCCCAGCCCATTGCCAAAGGCCAGTCCCTTGCCTTCCCAGTAGCTTCCTTCCCAGCCAGCCAAATCCTCACATCTATGTCATCAGTCTTGAGTGAGGTTCCTTCCCAGACCCAGAATCCGACATCTACCACCTCTCTATATTCTGCCATAAAATCCTCAACCCTCTTTCTTGTCTCCATCGCCATCACCATTGGCACTCCTTTCACCAGCAGTTGGACCACCCTGGGATCCCACTTCAGACAATGTGCCATCGGAACACACACCTCCCCAACCACTAATCCAACCTTCAGTACCTCCTCCAATGGCACTGCCTCCTCAAAACCCACCTCCACTCCCTCCAGTCTCTTCAAAAACTTCACTGACGCAGCTCCAGCCACCTGCTTAGTGATGAGCCCCAGCACCACTTTCGCCGTCACTACTAGGCCCCGGAAGCACAGTGTAACCACGAACCCTGAAATCGATTTTTTGAGCAACAGGGCCACTGCCAGACCCGTTACACCATCTGCCAAGTCCCCTTGTCTTCTAAGCCTCAGCCACTCAGCCTCACCATCAGCCATCACATCTAGATTTTTTTCCAGATTGACAGTCTCATCACCATCAGCAGTTACACTCCCCCCAGCTGCTACTCCCCTAGCTCCACTGCCCCCCCTTCTAAGGGCTGCTCCCCTCTGTACCGACCCCTTCTCAGTCTCCTTGCCCTTCCTCAGCCAGCCCTCCAGCCCTGACGCCTGCTGTCTCCCCTTCACTGTCTCCGCGAAGCTCACCCTCCCAGATCCTGAACCTCTGCCACCTCCTCTACCCCTTCCATGTCCACCTGCCAGTAGCCCCCTCATACCCCCTCCCAGGCCTGGACCCCTCCCCACCTGTTGCCAGTTGAAAGCGCTTAGGCCACCCTGCCCAGTATGCACCTCAGGTTGCCTGTCGGTTGCCATGTTGTTAGTCTCTTTTCTCCAAAAACGATGTTGTAAGTGCTCTCCAAAGGTTGTGTAACCTGAATGGTACTGGAAAGAGATGTGTCCATACTCCCTAGCATCTGTTGGGCAATCCTCTATAGCTGATTCACCACCACCTTAGTCACCAGCTTACAATCTATATCCAGGAGCATAATCAGTTACCAGTTCCTCCAATCCTCTCTCCTCTCCTTTCCTTGTAGAGTAGAGAGACCAGCCCTAGGTGCTGCCCTCCAATCCAGGTTCCAGACCAAGGACATCATCACACATTGCCACCATTTTCCTCAAGACCATCTTCACTCCCATCATCTTCTTCCAAAAATCCCATAAGAGGTCATCCTCCCCTGGAGCAGTCCCCTTACTTGCTGAAGCCAAGACTGTGCACACCTCCTCCTTCTGTATTGGGTCTTCCAGAGTCCCCAGATCCAGCACTGGGCTTGGGTGCCAATCCTCTAACTGCTGCTCAATATTCACAGCATCCTCACCCCCATCTGCCTTACTCCATAGATTCCTCTACTGAGTTCTTAGCAGGTCCAGCATAAGTGGGGTCTCTTTCACCAATTTCTCATCCTTATTCAAAATACCATTCCACCACTATCTTGACCTCTGGGCTTGAAGCATCTGAGACAAAAAATCTTATGGGCCTCTCCCTCTCCTCCAAACTCTGCCACCTCAATCTTGCCACAATCTCCTTCAGCCTAGTCTCCTCCTCTACTCACAGTATCTCCTTCAGCTCACCCACCTTCTTCTATACTCTTGAAATCCTCCAATCATCTCCCCTCTCATCCTCTAACAGTTCTACCCACTTATCTAAAAGGGTCCCCAATTACTGCAAAGTCTATTGCACCCTCCTCTACTATTGAGTACTCCTCTCTATCTCCACCTCTCTCTAGTATCACTGAGCTGCTGACTTCAACTATCACCAGTGATCTCCAATCCCCAAGCCCTGTTCCTGCCATCCAACAACCTTTCCAGTTATTTTGACCTCCTATACTGTCTATAATGGGCCCTTCTCCAACAGTGAAGAATTCAGTCACCAATGTCCAGGCCCATCTCCACTATCTCCAAATCTCCCATCTCCTATCAACCCCCAGTGATCTGACCATAGACACCAGACCACCTCCATCTTATCCTAAACATCTCCCCCTCAATATTCTGCAGTCAACACTCAGTCTATCCTAGAGCCCAGCCCTGCCATCCAGTGGGTGTAGACCCAGTGGTCCACCCATAGCCATCATCCTGTATCTACCAGTGAACTCAACCTTTCAACCTCCAACCAATTATCCAACCCACTACTCCTATTTCTCATCCCTCTCCCCCCATCAGTTCTGTCAACCCTACAATTGTGCACCATATTAAAATCTCCTTCCAGACAATCCAACCCTGCCTCCCCCATCACTCTGGCCTCTTTCAGGTCTCTGATCCAATCAGCATGCCCCTTCCTCTCTGCCAGGCAATAGTATGATCCAACTGTCAATGGGTTCCACCCTGGCCTCCACTACACCCCCCACACTAGCCTCCTCCCCTAATGTTCAATGTCCTCAATGTCCCACAAACAAGAATGTCCACCCTCCCAATCCACACTGCTGCTCCACCCCACTCTCTAGTCCAGTTCTGAAAATCAATATCAGTCTCATATTGTACATCCTGCAGTAAAAAGAGATCTACATCCAGACCTTGCAACTAGCCAAAGATGTTCCTTCTCTATGCTGCCCCTCTCAGCCTATTCATATTTAATGAAAAGATATGGGTTGTACTATTTATATTGATTAAAGTTATAAAGAGACCCCTTTTCAGTATTCCATACTCATCCCATCTCCAGTTAGATCCAAGTACCTTTTTACCTCCAGCTCATCAACTTCCACACTCTGAGCATCCAGTATCTCCAATAATTTCTGATACTCTACTCCATCTATAACCTCCATCTCTATATGGTAATTCCCACACATGGATCACCACTTCTCCAATCCCTTCCTAGAGCCTCACAAGAATACCATCCAGTCATTCACTATCCTATAGAATTCCTCCTCTCTTTAATTATCCACCTGATATTCAACAGACTTCAAAAACACTACCAGAATCTCATCCCAAATCTTCTTTAGTACCTTCTCCCCTTGAAGAATTTCCTCCCAGTACCTATCCCCCATTACACAGAAGTCCTCACCCCTAAGCTTCTCAGCAGCCACCCCTTCCAGAGTCTTCCACAGCTACTTCTCCTCATCAACTGCCTCTGTGACACCCCTGCGATATCTTCCACCTCTACTTCTGGTTCCACCAATACACTCTACCTAACTGACTCATCCCATTCTTCCTCCAACATATCCTACAATTCCTCTTTCCCTCTCTCTATATCTGGAATATCATACTGAGAGAGTACCCCCTCCCCCATTTCAGTATCCTCCATTATGCTGCCCTATATCCCCCCACTGATTCTACCCTGAGCCTCACTCTGAGCTGGTTGACACTCCTCTGCCCAAACACTCTCCCATAATCCAATGCCTTCTCCTCCTGCCCCCTTGTCTGCCTCACTCTCTCCCAGCTTCTCCAACAATTCCTCCTGGATTCACCTCCCCTGTGCCCTCTCCCAAGCCACCCAGTTCATCCAGATCCTCTTTCCATCTACAATCTCCAACACCATCTTCACCTCATACTCCTTCTAAGCCAATAATCTCCTTTCTACAGCTCCTGCCAGATCCTCCAAAGCCTCCAACAAGTCCTCCTCCTCCTCCTGCATCCCTCTCATCTATATGACCTTGCACTCCACAGGTCCCCACTTGAGAAAGGCTGGCCAGTCCCTCACCTTTTCAGTATTTTCCTTCCTGGCCAGCCTCACTCTGATGTCAACATCTTCAGTCCTAAGATCTGTCCTCTCCCAGACCCAGAAACTGATGTCTATAATCTCTCTATACTCCTTGACCACCTCAATGATCAGCTCCCTAGCCCTCTCCTTCAACACTATAGGAAGATCTAGCAGCATCAACTGTACTACTCAGGGGTCCCATCTCATGCACCTAGCCATCATAACCACTGTCCCACCCACTACTACCACCTTCTCTATAGCCTCTAGCAGTACTGTTTCCTCCTCAAACCCCACCTCAACTCCTTTCTTCCCCTTCAAGAACTTCACCAAGACTGCCCCCTTCACTTTCTATGCCACCAGCCTCAGAATCATCCTCATTATTGCAGCTAAGCCTCAGAAACACAATGTGATAGCAAACTCAGACCTTGACTTCTTAAGTAATGGTACTGACACCATGTCTATCACTCCATCAATGAGGTCCCCAGACCTTATATCAGTCCCCTGATCAGATCTGCTCACAGCCATCACATCTGGATTTTTTTCCAGATTCACCATCACTCTACTATCAGTAGTCATATCTCACACTACTGCTCCCCCAGCCCTGCTTCCCACTCCTTCTGAGGAGGGTCCGCTCTGACCCCCAGCTATAGCCCCAAGTCCAGCCAACCATCTAGATCTGATGATATCTTCCCCATCCTGACCTTGTCTGCAAAGGTTGTTCTCTCCCCTTCTCATTGTCTCAATCCACCCCTTCCACCACCACCAGTACTGTACCCAGCCATAGAAGGCCCTGGCATCCTCAAACCATCTCCCCTCCTCTCCACATATTATCAGTTGAAGGTACTGGGTCTCTCCTGCCCAGCATGCTCACTAGTTTGGTTGTTGCTTACCATGTTGTTATCACCTATCTCCAATAAACACTTGAAAGTGTATCATAAAAGTGTGTATAACATGAGTGGTAGCTGAGAAAGGTGATGTATAGTTTCCTGCCAATATGGTTGTCCTCTTCCAACCACATAACCACTATAGTACTATTGTCTTTGAAGAGAGCTTAGATACAATAGTTATTGTACTCACAATGGACAACAGGCTCATCAAGGCCTGGGATCAATAGGTGGAGCAGTTTTCATGAGGGTTAGGCAATCTTTCATAAGGATTAGACAATCTTTTGTAAGGGTTCAGTAGTCACTTTGTGCAGATTGGACTGGCAGCTGGGCACCTCTTTCTGTAGTATTAGTTTAGCACTAGTTTAGCCATTGTACTGGGCCCTACCAGCCCCTTGGCCCTGCTCTATAGTACTACTGGTATAGTGCTGCAGTATAGGGCCAGGGTGCCCATAAGATCCAAACCAGTAACAGGGCCTGAATCTGTAGTGGACCTTGACTGCCAGAAGTACCCTCCAACTGCTGGAAGCACCCTCTGACCACTGAAAGCACCCTCTAACTACCAGAAGTACTCTCTAACTACTAGAAGCAACCTCTGATCCAGACTTGGACTTCTTGATGGTTTGGGACTGCTCCTATGCTACAGGTGGAGGGCTGCAAATTTTGTACACCCTCTCTATCTATTCTATCCATTCTGGATACTTGTGGCTTGGGGCTGCCCCTTGCTGCTGACAGAGGACCACAAATTTTGCATACTCTCTCTACCAACCCCACATCTGCTGACCCCACCAACTAACTCCACCTACTGACCTGGGTACTAATAGTCTGGGGCTGTCTCTTGCTGCTGGTAGAGGGCTGCAAATTTTGCACACTCCCTCCACCAATCTCCCCCTCTCTACCAATCACCCTATCCTGGACACTTGCAGCTTGGGGCTGCCCCCTGCTGCTGGTGGAGGGCTGCAAATTTTGCATGCTCCCTCTGCTAAGTCCTCAGGTTTTTTTTTCCTTTTTTTATTTTTGAAAGAGTTTAAATAATTCACAAGACCAACCAACTTATCTGTGAACCCACAGGGCCTACTGAATTTTAGCAGCCCAAGCCCCACTAAGACTTCAGATACATATATGCTCAGATTGTCTCAGCATTCAGCACACACCTCTTTGGGACAATGAGGTCCACCCCACCCAAGAATATCTGTTTGACAGGAGCACTAGAGGTAGGAATCACTAGATAGTTCTGAGCCATACCACATAGGCTGGGAAAGTCTGTTTGATGCAGCTATACTCTTCAGTAGGTAGAGTGGTGGTTAGATTGGTAGATTAAATTGGCCCAATGTCTGCCTAACTACTCACCTTCTACCAGTTGACCACCTCTGTACCCTCCAGCAGGATCATGTAGTTACTAGTGAGGTAAATGATAAGTTCATCTATTGACAGTAGCTCTTCTACTGAAGGCTCCCTCTTCCTCTTTCTACTGAAGTAAATGTGAGACAGAAGAATTCTCTTAGTATATTCATCTAGACTTTGGCCAGAACCTTGTGGCAGCACATAGTTTTTCTAGTATACTTTAATTATAGTCTGCTTGGTTCTCTCAATGAAGTACTGCTCTCAGCTCTGATCTTTATAGTATTGTAGCTTTATGCATAGGTCCAGCACTGTTTAAAGAAAAAGAGTGAGTTTTGTGGGGGGTTTTGGGAGAGGCAATAGCCATATGCCAATATACTTGTACTGAATGAGTATATGGTGGTATCTGTTTTGGAGTAGTATTTTTGGAGCTTGCTTAAAGTAACCTCTACAGCATCTCTCTGATTTGGGCTTAATTGTAAATTGCTACAACTCTTTAGTCTGTCCTCAAGCTTGTCCTCTAGCCAGTCAATCAGAAGGTTGTATACTGATATTGCAGAGCTTATTGTTGGGGTTATTTGTTTGACTATATCCTTTGTATAATCATCAAAATACTAGCAGTTATATGTGGTGAGGTGTTATATTGTGTATTGCATTATATAGAGGCAGACAAAATGAGTGTAGAGCCAGAGCAACCACTACTTATTTCTAAAACTCTGATAATATTCCTAAGTATATCCCACTTGCTTTCACCTAGAGCCTCACCCCATATTTCCTTATTGGTAGCCACTATTGAATCTATTGTCTTTTTTGTTTTTTTTTTTTAAAAAAAATCCTCAATCATCTGAAACAAGTTGCTTCAGCTAACTGAAGAAAAAAGGACACATATCATAGCAAACTCCAGTATTCACTGGATCATTGCAAATGTTGAGTTCCAATGCATACAGATGTCCAATATAAGCTCTTTTGGAGCTAAACTGATTGCCCTACACTATGTAGCAAATTTATCTTATCATTGTGAGGATGATCAGACTGATACAACCAGTTTGTACAGCTTAGAAATTATACTCAGGGCCCCTTCTCTCTTAGGTGTTTTGTCAACATATATAAGATAGTCCTGAACAGTGAGATTCAGTATATGGATCTGGCATTGTACACAGTAGCTTTCTGTACTGAAGGCCACATTTTCCTATTTAAGGCTGACCACTAAAACTTGAAAAAATGTTGAGTTGTTTGTAGCATTGTCTATTGTAATGGCCAAAATCTTTCCTTGAAATATTTAGTTAGCAAATTTGTGTAAAAATAAATAACCAATAAAATCTGTATTGCTTTAGGATCTTTCTTAAAATATTGATCTAATGGTAAGCCCCCCTTTTTTATCTTGGTTGTTATCCCAAGCTCTCAGATACAACTAATAAAAATATCTGCAATATTGTCTCCAGAATGAGAGCCAACAAGTTTGATGAAGTCAAGGGTGAGAGATTTAAGCTGTCAATCAAGGTCAATCTAATGACTGATAATACCCAGAAATGAAATTACATTGAGGGATGTCTATGTGTCAATCATAAATGAAATTTTGCCTACTGAATTCTGCTTATTAAATGTGAGGTTAAATTGGTGAGCTTTTTATAAAAATATATTTATGTAATTCAGCTTGCAAAGGTCATGGTACTGCTCTTATTTTACCTAAAGTATCTGGTGGAGATTGTCATACTCCTTCCTATAGGCCTCCAGGACATCTTTGCAAATAGTATCAGTACTTGGCAAATATAAATCATGCTTGAGGAAACTAAAGATGCTATGCAATTGATCACTCTTGATAGTTGTGAATGGCTGGTCTGTACATACAATCTAGCAAATAAGCTGATTTCAAAATTCTGCTGAAGAGTATGGCTAAATATTTTTGATTAAATAGAGTTATTGGTGCAGAAATAGTCAGGCAATTGGATAAACATACCCACTACAGCTTGGATGTCAATTTTATTTGTCTCCATGTTCTTTTTGATTTTGTCAAAGTATTTATCTTTTATATATTGATATACATATATTCAAAGTTGTACCATCAAGTATTTTGAACTTCTGGCTAGTAGGGTGAATGAAACAGTATTATATGTGTATCAAATAAAAGTATCAGTTATATTAATAAGTGTGTCTTAATTTTTTATCTGCAATAATTATAAATAACATCATCTCTTATTTTAACATAATATTGCTAGATTTCAGAGTGAGGATTACATGGAAGGTATAGAGCTATCAGAGATATTTGACTTGAAGCATCATCAGTACTGTGAACTATTGAAGACTAATCTGTCAATATGTATTTGCTTTTTTTTTTTTTTTTTTTTTTTTTTTTTTTTTTTTTTTTTTTTTTTATAGTCACTTGGACTCCATCCTTTATTAACCCATCTATCCCATAAAAGTACATTGATCCTAATCCCTAACCAATCCCCTGGAGGGGGCTCCCCCCCCTACCCCTACCTGATGAAATTCCACTTTGTCCAACACAATCCCCACCCTCCCACTACTTTGCTCACAGATCCTAGTTACCAAACTGCGCTGTCGCCCCCCCATAGGGCCCCAACCAATCCACCACCTAGTCAGCAGATTCCCCAACAGCTCCTCCCACCATACTATCTTCTCCTGCAGTCCCATCTGCTGCCCTTCCTCAAATACAAAGAGCCAATGACCTGCCAGTCCTACCCACACTGCCAACACCCATCCTACAGTGAGCCAACTATCACCCACCCTCCCCACTAGCCGAGATTTCAAGTCATCCCAGCGGCCCCCCACACCAACTGGCCTCTGCTCCACACCCAGTCTATTCTCGATTACTACCCAAAAGTCCCCCAACATCTCACACTCTCCTAGCCAATGTTCCAGCGTCTGTACCAGACCCCCAGCCTACCCTACATTGTAACACTCCTCACACTCAAAGTGGCCACTGTCCACCAGATGCCCAGTATGGAAATTTAGCATGACATTCCTCTGCAGCACCTGCCACCATACCACCCAGTATTTAGGAGGAAGCCACCATCGCACCTCAGCACTCTAAGACCAGATACCCACCCAGTCCCACTCCTCGCCGATCCCTGCTGCCTGCCAGCCACTTGGCCAAAGATCTAGGCCAAGACCCTGCTGACACTCCACTCCATCCCCGATATCAAACATTGCCAGTAGGGCACCCCCCAGGAGTAGCCTATCCCAACTCCATATATCGGGCCCCCATATCACCTCCCCCTCATTGCCCTGCCAACGCAGGCCAATTCTATGCGCTCCCTCTACTACTCCCCACTAAAAGCCCTTGAATCGCAGCCACCGAGCACTATTCAGCCCCACCATAGAGAGCAGATCTCCAGAGGACCCTCGAGGGGAGGATCTCATCTCCCATACCTTTTGCAGCAGAGGCACCCAATCCCCGCCCTGCAGTTCAGCAGCTCTCTTCAACCACCAGGCTCACAAGCAGTGCAACTGCTTGGGGAAATCCACCAGACCTAGACCCCCCCTGACCACTGGTATCACCAAAGTATCCCAACTGACCTGGGCCCTCCTCTCTGCCCAAATTCAATCCCTAGCCACTTTCATCAGCCTCTTCACCACCCATGCTGGGAAGTCCAGGTGATAGGCCACATACCACAGCTTTGGGAACCAATATACATTCAGAATTGTCACCTGCCCTGCCAGAGAGATATGGTGGCCTCCCCAACCTCGAAGGGCCTCCCCCCACATAGTCACTCTGCTCTCCCACCACACTTGAGGCAGGACTGAGCCATACACAGAGAGGAAGATGCCCAGATACCACACCACCTCACCAGTAGGGACAATTGTTCCAATGACGTCCCCACCCACTAGCCCATTCCCTAGCGTCATCGTCTCACACTTATTCCAGTTGAGCTTCATCCCAGAGTGAGCCTCATACCAATCCACTGTCTCCTTAAGCACCTTGACATCTGCCACAGACCCAAGTCCAACCACCATGTTATCAGCAAAGGCCCCCACCTTCCACACTATATCATATATAGAGAGCCCCGCCACCTTTTGGCGAGTCCGATCCATCAATGGCTCCAGCAAAAGGGCATAGAGAATAGGGGACAAAGGATCCCCCTGAGGAACTCCTCTACCCAATGAAAATGCCAGACCATGGTGACCATTACACATCAGTGCCACTCAACTGCTCGCCAGCAGACTCAACATAGAGGCCCGAAATCTCAGAGGAATACCAATTCGATCCAATACCCTGCCCAGCCAAACCCACTGTACCCAGTCATATGCCTTCTCCTGGTCCAAGAAAACCAACCTTCCATCAAGTCCACAGGCCTGGGCCCCTTCAATGATACCATGAACTCATGCAGTCCTGTCATGTATAAGCCTGCCCCCAACAAAGCCCCGCTGCTCCTCCCCCAGCACCCCTTGGGCAACTTTCTGCAGCCTAGCAACAATCACCTTAGTCACCATTTTCCTGTCCATATCCAGAAGCATAATTGGCCTCCAATTCTTCCAGTTCTCCCTTCTCTCTTTATCTTTGTACAATAAGGCCACCAGCCCAAGGTCTTGCTCTCCAACCCACTCATCCCTCTGAATGACATGGTCACAGAGGGCAGTCATCTCACCTAAAACTCTGGGAACCTTCACCATCTTTTTCCAGAAGTCTCATGGTAATCCATCCTCCCCTGGTGATGTTCCAAGTTTAGTTGCTGTAAGGACACTCTAGATCTCCTCTCCTTGCACCAGTAAGATTAAGTCACCTAAATCAGCTACTTGCGGTGGCCCCCACTCCTCTAGTGTATCGGCAATTGCCATCTCATCTGCACCCCCTTCTTCCTCACTCTACAAACCCTGCCATTACTCCTTCAAACCTCCTAGGATTTGTTGTGTGCCATGCACCATATCCCCATCTGCATCCAGGACTCCATCTCACCTATGCCGCACTCTCCTAGCATTGAGGAGTCTTGATAAGTACCTAGTAGGCCTCTCAAGCCCCTGCCACTATAGCCTAGCAGCCATACCCCGCATATGAGTCTCCTCCTCATCTTGCAATACCTGTTGTAGTTCTATTATCTCCAATTTTGCCCTCTCTATCCTCCAGTCCTCCACTCCACCAGAAGTGAGCAGATCCGCCCAATCCAATTGCAGTCTCTGCAGCCTATTGGAAGCACACCTTGTGCACTCCCTCCTCCACCTCCCAGCCTCCCTGCTGGCTCCTCTCCAATAGACCCTCGCAGTCTCTTTCAAACGTTTCCAATGGACATCCACAAACAAACTCTCATGCCTCCATACCACAACCTTTGCCTGAATGTCCTCTACCCACGAGTTAAGGTGCCAATGTCTGGGTCCATCTCTACTCTCCCCAAACTGCTCCTGCCCCAACAGTCCCCAGTGGTCAGACCATGGGCACTACTCTACCTCTAACGACTTCCAAACATCGGAACCCCAATACTCAGCCATCAGAATCCAGTCAATCCTGGTACCTAAGCCATTCACCCAATGTGTATAGACCCTGGTATCACCCCACAACATTCTGCCCATATCCCCCAAGGAGCTCAACCTCTCTACCTCCTCCCACGCACCCAGCCCTCCACTTCTCCCCCCTGCACTCCTCCCTCCATCAGTCCTGTCTAGATGCTGGTCCCGAACCATATTAAAGTCCCCCCCCAGAACATTAACCCCTTCCTCCAAGAGAATATCCTCCTCCATCAGCTCCTTGATCCATGCAGTTCTCTCACCCCTAACTACAGGGCAGTAGCAAGAGCCAACTCTCACCGACTCCCACTCTGGCCTCTGCCAACCTCCCCAGACCAAGTGATCACCCCAGCTCCTGATACTCGCCAAGTCCCCTCTACCCTTCCTCACCAGAATCACCACTTTCCCAAACCAAGCAGTGGCCCTATCCCATTCCCTAGTCCACTCCACCCTATCATCCTCATCCTCACACCTTACATCCTGTAGTAAAAAGAGATCTGCCTCCAATCCCTTGAGCCAAGTAAAAATGTTCTTACACCATCCAGATCTCTGCAACCCATTCACATTCAAAGAGAAAATGGTAGTTGTACTGTTCATAGGAATAATGTTAGATAATGATCCCATTCTCTACAAGTCTGCATTCTGCTCCTCCTGCACCAAGTCCAATTTATGTTCAGCAGCTCTTTCCCTTTCTCCAGCTTCCCACACCTCCAGCCTCTCCAGAAGTTCTACCATTACCCCATCTTCTCTCTCCTCAAAGTCCTCCCTATACTCCAGACAAGCCTCTCTCCAGAACTGCAAACCATGATGCTCTGCCCAACAGTAGGCTGCCCTCTCACCTGCAACCACCACCAGCTCCGCCTTCCTCACCTCATCGACCTCATAACCCTCCTCCTCTAGAAAGATCATAAGAATCTCCCCCCTCAGTGCCTCCACCACACCGTCGCCATACAGAATCCATTTCCAATGCTCCTCAGGCATTGCCCACAGGTTCACCTCTCCCAATGTATCTGCTGCAAGGTTATTCATCACCTTGCTCATTCATAGCAAATTCCCCACCTCCTTCCCCCCTGGGGTCACCGGCCATCCTGCATCCAACATCGTGGTATCTACACCTACACTGGCAGCCTTATCCCATCCCTCCTCAGGGACATCCACCAGCTCATCCTCGCCAGCCACCACTACCTGGCCCCCTTTCTCCACATCCAAGACCCCAAAGCGCACCCGCTAGGCCCCCTTCATCACCACATCCTCTGTTGTCCTTCTCTTCACCGCCGGGCCCCTCCTGATGAGAGGAGGGGGAGTGGTATCCAATTCTTGTTCCCAGACCTCAAACATGCCATCGGCATAGGGGTCCTTGGCCAGTACCTTCCCAGCCTCTTCCTTGCCTGCCTCCACCTCTCCTCCTCCAATACCAGCCCAGACACTGGCGTCGACACCCCCAGATACCTCAACTCTAACTGCCTTCATCTTCGCCTCTGCCATCATACTCGCCAGAAGCTCCCTCTGCCTCCTATGCCCCTGTGCTCACTCCCACTGCTCCTTATCTATGCGGATACGCTTCCCCTCCACAACCTCCAAATGCGTCGACTCCTCGAAGAGCTTCTAGGCCTTTTCCCTCTATTCCACTGTACCACTCAACTCCTCCAGCACCTCCAACAAGTCCTCCTCCTCCTCTTCACTCCCCTTCACTCTTGATACACTATAGATGACAGCACCCCACATCAATACCGAGGGCCAGTCACTCGTCTTTCCTGTAGCTTCCCACCCTGCTAGCCTAATCCTGACATCCACGTCACCTGTCCTGATCGTCATCCCCTCCCACACCCTGAATCCGATATCCACAACGTCACTATACTCGGCTACCACCTCCTCAACCCTCCTCCTAGTCTCAACCTTCATCACCATTGGCACCCCTTTGACTAGCAGTTGTACCACCCTGGGGTCCCACCTTAGGCACCTCACCATAGGGACCGCCACTTCACCAACCATGACTCCAGTCTTCATCGCCTCATCCAGTGGGTCTGCCTTCTCAAAACCCACCTCCACCCCCTCCAGCCCCTTCAGAAACTTCACCAAGGCTGCTCCCACCACCTGCTGCGAGATAAGCCCCAGGACCATCCTGGCCATCACCACCAAGCCCCAGAAACACAAGGTAGCTGCAAACTCCGAAACTGACTTCTTGAGTAATGGTGCCACCACCAGTCCCATCACACCATCAGCCAGGTCCCCCTTCTGAATTGGTAGCCCCAGCCCTACTCCACCATCAGCCATCACATCTCTTTTTTTTTCTTAATTCCCCATCATGCCTCCATCAGCAGTCCTGCCCCCAGCCACAACACCTCCAGACCCTATGCTCATACCCACAGCCTGAGGACCTCCCCCCCTCCCAAGACTCACCTTGCCCTTCCCCACAGCAGCACCAGCCCTGTCGCCAACTGGCCATCCACTCTCCTTCACCTTATCAGCAAAGCTTGCAGGGCCAGTCCACCCTCCATTCCCACCTGACACCAGCCCTCCTCCAGAACCCTCACTGCCCTTCGACCCTCTAAAGGCCCCCATCCCCAGGCCATAACTCCTCCCCACTTTCTGCCAGCCAAAGGCCCCAGTACCCCCTGACCCAGTATGCCTGTCAGAACTCTTGTTCAAAGACATGTCAATAGTACCTTATCTCCTAGTTGTGTTGAAAACCGTTGCTTGAAGTTTTGTGTAACGTGAATTGTACAGGAGAGAGGTGAATGATTATCTTGAACTCTCAGTATAGATATAATAACTTTTATTTCTATTTCTCTCCTATTCTTTGGATACTTAGGAAAATAAGATATTACTTAGAGACTTAGTACACAATGTATATCAAGAAGCCTTTAGTTTGAGAAAGCACTTACTTGAAAGTAGTTATAGTAGCAGTACCTTATCTTTCAAAGATCTTTCTTATTTGTCCTATCTTTCAAGAGTCTTATTCTTTACTATACATAGACTGAATTCACCTTAGAATTTAGGTTCAATAAGTTTACTTAAGTCTTTGGAGATTTATATACCAGTCTCAGTTCTGGTAGAAGTTAGCTAGACTTCTGGAGTTTAGTCAGAAATACTAGAGTTACTTAGATATTATTACTAAGACTTAGAGGAATGTGTATATGTGGAGGGAACTTGATTCTTATATTAAGGACTGAACTAAAACTACTTTATTTTGAATAAAAACTGAGAGATATTTATATAAGTTGGTCTATAATTTCTGACTAAGTATATATGAGTGACTAATTTGGTAACTATGTATAGTGAGGTTTATAATCATGACCTTTGTCAGGTAGTTTGTAGAAAAAAACACTTTGTGATTAGAACCTCAATTACTATTCAATAATCAGCTATTGTGGCAATAGTTGCTATAGTATTAATTGTTAGAGATAAGCTAGATATCATTTTTTATATTATTTTGTATCATTTGTTATATTTATCATTCATAATATCATATGACATACTTGATCATATGATGTCATTACTTGCCAGGTCATGTGATTACTCATCATGTGATCACTTATCATATCTCATCTATTTACTCATTCATTCTATTATATCCTTCTCTCCTTAGAAATCAATATCCTCATTGATTCAGAAATTGAGAACCAGGGGAGAGAAAGGTGGAGAATCTTTCTCAGTGTTGTTGTCTTCTCCTTCAGTAGCAGAAAGGATACTTACTGATGACTCGATATCCAGGATAAAGAAGTTAATAAGGTTTGCAAATAGTTCTTACATTGATATAAGTATTGGTGTAGAAGTTCTCTATCTAATGTAGTTGGGACTATCTAAGTAGAGTTCTTGATCCTTATGTCTGAGGATATCCATTCAGATAGATAGTCCTTCAAAGAGATCAGAGAGGTCTTGGAGTCATTGGTCTGGGTTGTCATTTAGAAGAGAGCTCTAGTGAGGCTTGATATCAGTAGACTTGAGGGTAATCTAGAAGTTGGCTTCTTGAACTACCTTGATCTCTAGCTCATCAATCTCAAGAAAGAAAAGTCTGAAAATCCTTCAGTTGGACATAGTTGAGGTTGGGAATTATAAAAGGTGTATAGTGCACGATTTGATGGACCTTCTTGGCTAGTCTTTGCTTGTATCTATTTAGGTAGGTCCAGTCTGAGACCTGATCAGTGGGTAGGTTCTTTGTATATTAGAGAAGTTAGTGGTCAATTTCATATTCATACCAGATCTCTAGGTGGCTAGTAGTAAGATAGGTCCTTTCAATAAGTTCATAGCAGTCAAGAATATACTATCCTAGGTCTTGACTGGAGAGATTAAGGACCTCAGAGCAGTGGTTCCTTCCTTGGATAGCAATCTGGATATATCTAAAAAGATAGTCAACCTGGCTTAGGAGGGACTGGCTACAGCAGGCAGTTTGGTAGTGGATAGCAGATATTCTTATCTTGTCTTTTCTTTGTAGAGAGAGAGAGAGATAAGAGTTGTGGTGTATTTTTACCTTGGGTATTTATACTTATTTGCCTGTCTAATATAACTTTAATTTGATCATACTTTTCAGCAAAATGTATAACCTATTGCTATAAGTGAAACATGTACTAGTCACATGAGAAAATCCTAATTTTATGATTACACAGAGTTGACAGATCTTAGTCCTTTTTTTTTTTTTTTGTCTCATTGGTATATTTATGAGGACTGGTCATCCTTGTCTAGGGTAAGGACTCCCATTATTGCAGCTGGGGGTTCAAACCTCTCAGAAATAGTATTTTTTGTAATCTAAGACAATTCCTAGTAATAATATCTATCATGTAGATGGACTTAGATTGGTTTTGACATTGTCAGCTTTCCTAAGTTCTATATAAAGTATCTGTCATCATCTAGTAAAGATGATACAGATAGTATAAAATGGAGTTGTTCAAATATATTTTACTATACCATGTTGGATTGTCTTTTACCTGAGTATCTTTCTTATTGATTAATTATAGTATTCCTTTTTTCTACAATATTCAGTATTATATATTCCAGATAAAATATATGGTATCTTCTTTCATTGCTGTATGCTCTAAGTCTTAGAGCTATAGTTTCTTCCTATACTGGGGGGTGAGTGTTTTCATATAGTCCTGAAGGGCTTTATATATATTTTCTAGAGCTTCTTCTTTTTTTCAGGTAGCATAATGGGTGGGGTAATTCTTCTACTTAATGAGAAAAAACTGCTTGACTGTTTTGATATGTTTGCAGACCTTGTGGTCAAGTACTTTCTTGATTTTAAATTCCTCATGATCATTGATCCTAATTGTGAGTAGTGGTGGAACTGTATACTTGGAAAAAAGATTCTCATAGTAGTCCACCAATTGGCTAATATGAAATACTGGGTGTAATCAAATATTGTGGGGAAGTTGTAACTTATAGTTGACTTTGCTGACTTTTTTCACAATTTTATATGGTCCAATTCTTCTAGTACAGAGTTTCTTGGCTAGTTGTTATACTAGAGTATCTGGGTAGAGGTAGTCTGTTCAAAGCATAACTATGTCACCAATATTATAGAAGACTTTCCTTCACTTCAAGTTTGTATACTTGGTCTGGTAGTTCTGTACTTCTATGAGAGTATCTCTTATCATTTGAGTAAGATCAGAAATAGTCTCAGCTAAATCTTAGGCTGCTAGAACTACTGATTTTATAGTGATACTTGGGGTTCTTAGATGTTGACTATGGTTCAGGAAGAATGGAGTCTTCTTTGTAGAGGTTTGCTGACTATTGTTATAGGTAAACTTGATATAGGCTAGGTACTTATCTCAATCATTCTACTTGTAACAGCAGAAGATACTAAGCATCTGCTTGAGAGTTCTATTGGTTTGCTCAGTTTGACCATCAGTCTGAAGGTGGTAGACAGTAGAGAACTTCAGCTTAGTTTCATAAAGAGAGAAGAATGTCTTCCAGAAGTTACTTGTAAACTTCACATCTCAGTCAGATATAATAGTACTAGGTATGCTATATAGCCTAAATACTTAGTTGAGAAAGATCTCAGCAATCTCTGATACTGTAGCAGTGGTCTTAGTGTGTGCAAAATAGGCTTATTTACTTAGATGATCTATAAATATCATGATGGCATCTCATCCTGCCTTAGTCTTGGGGAGCTGGACAATAAAGTCTATTGCAATCTGATCCTAGTTATAACTTGAGATAGGCAGGGGTTGCAGAAGTCCTGTTGGTAGCTTGTTATCACTCTTGAACCTTTAGTATATCTTATATGAGGCCACAAAGTCTTTGATATCCTTGGTCATCTTTGGCCAGTAGAACCTTCTTGAGAGGAGATTGTAGGTCTTCTTGAAACAAAAGTATCCTGCTGCAGAAGTATTATAGAGTTTCTGTATGATCTTGAGCTGCAGAGTATCATTGTTAGATACAACCACTCTGTCATAGTCTCTGTAGATAAGTCTATCATGGTAAGTGAATCTCTTGGACATTTGCCTCATGAGTTCTGAGACCTTAGTCTCTGAATCTTGGCAGAATTGAAGAAAATTCACCAGGGGGTTGTCCTGCTGGTAGCCATTCTTGATCATCTGAGTAAGGTCTCCAATTATCTTAACCATGAAGACAAGTTCATCTTCTATATATCTGGAGAAACCATCAGACATACAGTTGGCTTTACCAGGAATATACTTGATTTCTATATTAAAGTTGACAATAATTTCTATCTAGTGAGCTTATCTGTGAATCAGTATGGACTGTATGTGAATATACTGCAGAGCATAGTAATTAGTATAGATTACAAATAGTTGTTCTAGGAGAAAATGATACTATTCCTGAAGTACAGTAATAATGACCAGAAGTTCCTTCTCATGGATAGTATACTGAGTCTCAGCTGGCTTAAGCTTTTGGGAAAGGTAGACTACTGGGTGATCTTCTTGGCTGAGTACTGCTTCAATAGCAATGTCAGAGGTATCAGTAGTCAGAGTGAATGGTCTAGTAGAGTCAGGTGCAATTAGTACTAGAGCCTCGGTAAGAAGTCTTTTGAGATGATCCATAGTCTGGATATATTCAGAAGTCCATTCAGTCTTGATGTTCACTCCTTTGTAGACCAGACTAGTCAGTAGGGCTACAATAGTAGAGTATTCTTAGATGAACCTTTGGTAGTAACCAGTAATACCCAGGAAGTGCTAGAGTAGTTTGAGGATAGTGAAGATGGGAATATCCTTAAGGGCTGATACTTTTTGGAGATCTACATTAATACCTTCAGTAGAGATGATATATCCTAGATACTCAATCTGGTCTTAATAGAACTTACACTTGCTCATCTTAGCATAGAGCTGGTGTTCTCACAGAAGGGTCAGTATCTGCTTGAGGTGGATATAGTATAGCTCTATTGTTTCACTGTAGATTAGTATATCATCAATATATACAAAAACACAAATGTTGAGAAGTGGTCCAAAGATATCATTTATCAAATACTAGAATGTTGCTAGTGCATTGGTCAAATCAAAAGACATAACTTGGAACTAGTAGTATCCAAACTATATTTGGAAAGCTGTCTTTTCAATGTCCTTCTCATCAATAAGAATCTGATGGTAGCTATTTTATAAGTTTAGTAGGGAAAAGGTCTTGGTTTTGAAGATTTAGTATAATAACTCATCAATTCTAGGTAAGGCATACTAGTTCTTAATAGTAATCTTATTGAGAGCTCTGTAGTCAATGCATATTTGCAGAGAGCTATCCTTCTTCTTAATAAATAGAATGAGTGCTTCAAATAGAGAGTAGCTAGGTTCAATATATCTCTGGGCCAGTAGTTTGGTCAACTTATCCTTGAGAGTCTTGAGTTCAGGTTGAGCCAGTTGATAGATACTCTTGTATGATAGTTCAGAACCTAAGATGAGATCAATTCCATATTGGATTTAATACTTAGGTAGAAGTCCTTAGAGATTCTGGAATACATCTTGAAATTTCTCAAATAGTTTTTGAGCTTCTGTTGAGATTGGACTACTTGGGGCTTCAGTGACTTCTTATACAGTACAGATGAAGTAAGTGTTTTCTTTTTTTTGGGAATTTTTTTTTTTTTTTTATTTATTTTTT
>RBNI01001109.1:0-24316 GCA_003990745.1 Jimgerdemannia flammicorona | reverse complement strand
CTATAATAAAATCTTCTCTTCAGTATTTAAGCTTATAGTGACAGTCAAAAGTATACCAATGTTTGGTTATTATTAATATTTTAATTATATTATATCTCTAATCTAAATTCTATTTAACCAAAATTTTAAACATTAATAAAATAGCATTTAAATTTTTGAATAGTATGTATTTTATTATATTGTCACATAGTAGTTGCTGAGTCCTTCAAATACACCAGATTCTCTTCAAGATATATCTCTTAGACTAACTCAAGTTTGTTATAAGTAAGTTCTTATTGGAGTGCCTTCCCAAGGTCTTATAGTCCTCAAACTTCTTATCTTTAAACTGTCTTATTATCTCTTAGATTGTTTGTAAGGAAGTGTGTATATTGTACTGAGTAGACTAAATAGACTGAATGGACTGACTTTATTTCAGAGGAAATAAGAGAAGTATTTATACAAAATATAATTCAATGGTTGCTAAGATATAAAGCTAAATATAAATTCTAATAATTAAAATAAAATACCAGAACAGGAAAAACTGCTAAGTTCCAGGGTCGGTACTGATAGTTATACAGGTTCAGGATGCTAGTATAATTTCAGTATTACATCAAAATGCCAGTGCTGGCATAACTCAGTATTATATCAAAATGCTAGTGCTGGCATAACTCAGTGTAACCAAGCAGAATGTTCAAGACCATAGGGACTTCATCCTCATTGTCACTGAAGAAGATGAGATCTGCAAATTTGTCATCATTGTATGTTTCACATGCTTCAATATCATGCGGGATGACATCATTGCTGATGACATCATTATGTTCAGCAGTGGTGAGAAGGAGGTCTGGGGCTCTCCAGTCTATGAGGTTCTCTTCCACAAAATAGGGGACAAATGTAGAGTCTTGGAGAGGTCTAACCTGGATGCTTGGGTCTTGAAATACTGAGATCAATCCTTGTAGAAATTGGTCTGGGTTGTCTTGAAGGATAGGATGCCAGAAGTCTTCTACTTCATCACTATTGAGAGTGATAGTGGACTGGGCTTCTGTAGCTACTCTGGTTTCTAGTGCATTAATATGGCAGGATGACAGGTCTCTGAAATCTAAGACTCTAATATACTCCAAGTTGGAGATTAACCATGGTATATGCCTGAAGATCTGATGGATCTTCTTAGCTGTCTTTGTTTTTGTATATATCCATAGGAGTGGTATCTTGTAGCTCTTGAGTGCTGGCCTGTGGGAACTCCTGGCAGAGGAGATTTCTTATTTCATACTCCTGCCATATTTGGAGGCATTCAGTAGCAATAGTGATCCTTGTTTCTATTTCATGGTAATAGAGGATATAATGATAAGAGTCACCAGTACCCAGGTTGACACTAGGAGTCCTTCCTGAGCAGGTCCTCATAGCTCTTCTGATGTCTTAGAACATCCTTTCTTTGACTGAGATACCTTGGTAGTTCCTTGATCTTGAGGTTTAGTAAGCAGCAGGTATTTTATTTGTGGTAAGTCTTTGAGCTATTTTGGGATTAGTGGATCTTGTTGGTTGCTGCTACTGTAGTTCCTTAATCCTTCTTTTATATTCCTCAAGATATCTAAACTGTGGTTACAATGACTCATAGTTGGTCATTATTGCTCATTTCATATGCCATATGATCTTCTTGTATTCTGATCTGGTGGCTTGTAAGGAAAGGCTGTCTCCTGTGCTGATGTCATCATTTTGGGGTCACTATTACATCTTCCTCCTAAATAAGAATCTTCTTGAGCATCCTTATTCATTGGTCCAGTCCTGAAAAATTTGCTGATCCCATAACCTCTGGCAAGGAGTCAAAAAGTAGTATTTATGGGCTGGCATCTTCTCTTTGTATTTTGGCATAATGGTGAAGGATTGCTCTCTTCATATAGAGCAAGGGCCTGATTCTGATCTTGACCAATCAGTTGATGGTTTGAACTCCTCTGGCTTTGAAAGTCTCACAGATGAGTAGTTGCTAGTGCCATATCCCTTAGAGAATAGGATAGCCTGCTAGTCATAGGACATACTGTTATGATTTGCAGACTAGAACCTCATGGGTGGTCATCATGTTTTGCTTCTCTTATATAGGTTCATGATACTTCTTGAGTCTGTTTCTATGTACTATGGTAGGCAGTATGGTCCCTGAGATTTTTCTAAGCCAGAAGGTAGTTTTCTTGATATCTTACATATAGAAGGGTCCTTCCCATTTGGGCTCCAGTTTTCATGACCATGAGACTTCTACTATATTTTGATACAGTAGGACCTTTTCTCCAATTTGGATGGGTTTTAGGGTCTTGTGATTCTTTTCTGCATTCTTCATTATCAGCACTTATGACTTGATTATGTAATCTTCAGCCTTCTTCCTGATTTGATATAGTCTCTGGATTTCTGCATCAACCTGTCTTCAAGTTAGGTCTAGATTTATGGCTGAGGTTTCATTAGAATCTTCTTCTCTGAAGAGTAATTCTCTTGGGGTAAAGTGTGTGTTCTGTGACCATATGTCTCATAGGACAGAGAGGGCAGTTGGGAGATAATTATTCCAATTCTCATATGTCTCTGAGATCTTTGCCAGGATGTTCTTGAGGGTCTTATTGGTTCTCTCTGTCTGTCCATTTTCTTAAGGGTGATATGTGGTGGTCTTGATATGCTGGATCTTGTATTTCTGATACATTATCTTGTAGAATCCATTGACAAATTCTGTGCCACAGTCTGTTGTGATTTGCTTTGGTGTCTTATAGCAGCAAATGATTTCTCGGTACAGGAAGTCAGCTATAGAGAGGGCATTGGCTTCTTGTAATGCTCCTGCTTCTATCTATTTAGTAAAGAGGTCTATAATAACTATAATATAGCAGTTTCCTGATAGTGTTACTGGTAGTGGCCCAATGATATCCATTGTGATGTGATGGAAGGAGATAGGCTCAATTCTTGATGATCCAGGTGTCTGGTCTTACTGATCTTATTTCTGTTTTTGGCACTTATTACACTCTTTGACAAATTGGTACAGGTCTTCTTTCATCTTGGGCCACCACATGGTTCTTCTTACCTTGTCATATGTGTTGGTTCCTCCTAGGTGTCCTTGCTCATGTACTTCCTTCATTACTTGATACTTCTTGTATTCGGGTATTACTAGCTTTTCTCCTTTTCTGAGTATAATGTTATCTAGTTCAAACTGTTTCCAAGTCCAGTTAATGATGGTGATTGTCCAGGGTTCAAGGTGATTGGGCATCTTCTGCTGCCCAAGATAGTTGATTAATCCATAGTATAACTCCTTATTCATATTGAGTAATCTTGATGAGGGTATTTCGGAGTATCCTTGAGAGTACATCAGTATTGGTGTTGGTTCTTCCTGAGTGGTGCTTGACAGTACAGTCATACTCTTGTAGCCTGTAGATCTAACTGGCATATATTCCTTTGGAGTTCAGAGTGTGGAATAGCCAGACAAGAGTAGAATGGTCTGTTTGAATGGTGAAGTATTTCCCAGCTAGGTAGTAGTGGAACTTGTCTACTGTCCAAACTACTGCTAAGCATTCAAGCTTGCATGACTCGTAGTTCTGTTCTGCTCTGTGGGTACCTCAGCTTATATAGGAGATGACATATTCATGTCCATCTTTCTTCTAAGCTAGGACTGCTCTAAGTCCTATGGCACTTGCATCTATCTGCAGGATGAATTCTAGATTCCAATCTGGTCTTCTGAGAATAGGTGCTTGAGTCAACCTGGTCTTGAGTTCATTGAAGGTTTCTTGGCATTCCTTGATCTATTCAAATTTGGTTTCCTTCTTCATTAGCTTGTAGATAGGTGCTGCAATATTAGAGTATCTTTTGATAAATCTTCTGTAGTAGTTGACCAGTCTAAGAAGGCATGGACTTCTGTGGTCATTCTGGGTCTTAGGTAGGCTACAACAGCCTCAATCTTTATAGGGTCTGTATGGATTCTGATCTGGTTGATGAGGTGTCCTAGGTAGGCAATTTCTTGAACCACAAACTTACATTTCTTGGGCTTGATATAAAGGCCATGCTCCTTGAGCTTCTTGAGGGCTAGCTGTATATAATTGATATATTCTCATACAGTTTTGCTGAAGATGATCACATCATCGATATAGATGAAGAGCTATTTTCTAATCTCATTGTTGAAAACTCTATTCATTATTCACTGGAAACTTGCTAGGGTATTGTACATTCCGAATGGCATTCACAGGTAGATATAGGTGGCATCAGATGTGATGAAGGCTGATTTCTCACTGGCATCTTGAGTGAGACCAATCTGATGGAAGCCTGAAAACAGATCCAAGGTGGTGTAGTATTTGGCTTCACTTCTAAGAGTGGTAAGGATTTCTTGAATATTTAGCAAGGGCTGCCTATCATTCTTGATGATGGCATTGAGCTTCCTGTAGTCAATGCAGAGTCTTGGTGCAAACTCTCCAGGCTTCCTTTCTTTCTTTAGGACAAGGATAATGAGTGAAGCCCAGAGACTGATAGCTTGCTTAATGATTCTAGCTTCTTCTATTTCCTTGAGTTCTGCTCACAGCCATTCTCTGTAGGCAGGTAGTATGGGTCTGACTTTCTGGTAGATGGGCTTGGTATCACCAGTGTCAACTTCATAATAGTACTTGAGTTCTTAATTATGGATATCCCTAAAGTTTGTAGCAAGTACTCCTTCATTCTGGTGCAGGATCTTGAGAAGTTGTTCTTCCAGGAGAAAGTTTTCTCTAATAGTATATGTGTGCTTGTTCTGGTTCTTATCTTTCTTGTATTCAAGTTTGGTAATCTTGGTGATAGCATAGGCTCCTCTTTCAGTAGATCCAAAGCCTTGTTCTCCTCTCTTGGTCTTGATGAGTTTGATGGCTTCAGTGATCTTGGGTTTCTTAATTTCATGGATCAGCATCTGGCCAATCCTGTCATACTTCTTGACTTTGAATGGGGTGGTGGGATTGTGATTCCTAACTATGAGGAAGATCTTGCCAGTATAATCAGGGTCAATTACTCCTCCTTTAACTGAGATTTCACTTTTGGCCAGACTGCTCCTGGTCTTGATAATTCCAGCATAGTTCTCTAGCAGCTTGACTCCAATTCCAGTACCAAGTAGAGTGGTGGTCTGTGGTTCAAGGGTAGCATCTTAAATGCTGACAAGGTCCATTCCTATGGCTCCTTCAGTCTTGTATTCTGGGATCTTAGCTTCAGGGTAGAACTTCTTGACCTTGAGGGTGATATCTGGTTCTTGTTTCTCCTCATCATCACTATCAGCTTGAAGCTCTGGAGGCTGGTCATCTTCTTCAGCTTTTCTTTTTGCTTTGGCAGCTTCTTGCTTATATTTCTGTTGGCAGATTTTCCTGACTTCACTGATACAGGACTATTAGTCATTCAAGTGTTCAGAGCAGTACATCCTAGTACCATGGGGCATCTTTCTTGAGGGGCATAGCCATCAATAATCTTGTTGTACCACTGCTCATCTGTGAGCTTATGTAGGTGTCTTGTTCTTGTTCTTGTTCTTGTTTACCAAATGTATGAAGACCTCTATGTCCTCTTCATCTCCTTCCTTCATATCTGGTAGGACTCCTTTATAGACATTTATAGAGACTTGTATGTACCTTTCTTCCTCTATAGTTGATCTGCATCTTCTAAGCATTGAGGTCAATAATGGCCTTGGCCTTGTAAAGTCATTGGTTGCCAATGAGGATATCATAGTTGGTGGCACTTGTAATAATCATATCTACTGGGATGATAGCTCCTCCTATCTTGATAGGGACTTCTCAGATTTGCCAAGAAGGGTAGCTCATATACCATCTGCTGTAACATAGACCATCTTAGTAGACTCTTCAATGTCCCAGCTTAGGCAGTCAATTGTCTTCTTGCTCATAAGACATCCTCCAGCACTAGTATCAATGATGGCATCAAAGATACAGTCTTTGATCTGACATGAGGTATAGGCTGATGTCTTGTACTGGTCTTCAGATTCTTTACCTAAGTTTTCAGATTCTTTCTATGCATTGTGAGCTTCTATAATCTTGTACTCTTGATTCTTAGCAGTAGTTGCAAGTCCTACTCTCAACTGCTATCTGAAGGCAGGGACTTCAGCTAGTTGTCCAAAAGTAGCATTGACCTTCTGTTCCTTGAGGTCCTTATAGATATCATACTGGTAGATCTTGATCTTGTGCAGCTTCTGTTCCTTCTTGCTTTCACTTTCTCTTAAGACTGGGGTAGTGCCTTCAATGATTTGGCAGGCAGCTTTATCTAACTCTATATCTTGATCAATCTCCTCAAGTTGAGTCTTGCTTTGAATAGTGATAGCTGGGGTCTTCTTTGGTCTTCCAACTGGCTTACTGTTGCTCTTCTTGTCATAGGGCTTGGACCAGGTTCTGGTACCTTCAGTAGTAGGGTAGAATTCAAGCTTCTTATAGTATTCTTCATCATCAGTATTGCCAATCTCCTCAATGACTACTGCATTAGTTTGTTCTCTAGTTCTGCTAGCATTGCTTGGTTGGGCTTTGCATTTTGTTTTGGTTATGCAATTCTTTTCATAGTGGCCTTATTCTCTACATCTGAAGTATGTGATATTGCATTCTTTTGTAGCAGCTGCAAATCTCTATACTGGTCTCCTGTTGGCACTTTGGACTTCTCTAACAATATTACCAAGGTGTACAGTCATCTCGGCGAACTGCTTGGCAAGTTCCTCCACTGGGTCAGCTTTGGCTGCCTTGGGGGTAAGTGGGAATGGTTATCTGTTTACAACTGTGGCAGGTATGATACTAGTTGATTTTGATAGCTCCATCTTGATGCTAGTTATTTTCTCTATTAAGTATTTAGTAGGATATCTAGTAGTCCAATATCTCTGTGCAAAGACCACTTTCTAATCAAGAGTCAGTGCAGCTAGGGTAGACCAGATTGCTAGGGCAATTTCAGAGTAAACTTCTTTAAGGAAGGTTGAATCTGCTATTTGTTCCTTGAGGGCATCATCATAGCCAGCTAAGACAATCTGGTGGCAGATTCAGGTATAGAATGAGTTGAGATCTTCACTAAGTCCTTAGCAGATAGTGTTGAGTTGATCTTTGAGAGCTTACTTGATCTCTTCAGTATAGTATATTGTTCTGAGAAAGGCCTTTATGTTGGCAAGTTTGGCTGCACTATTATCAGCAATAGTAGCTATATTGAACTTATCTCTGACAGGTTCTCTGAGGCTGACTGGTAGAAGAGCCAATTGTGCATCTATACTAAGGGCTTATATGGCAGTGAATTGTTCAAAGTCTTCAATGAAGATCAGGATTGACTCTTCAGTAGTATATCTATAGAATGTGGGGGGATACATTTCCATCTTGTCTTGAATTCTTACAGGGGTAACTCTTGTAGTCAGAGTAGTTATTGTGGGGGTTGTTCATTTTTTAGCTTGAAAGTAAGGGATTTGTCTTGAATCACCAGTCAATGGGCACTAAGTTGTCACATAGTAGTTACTGAGTCCTTCAAATATGCTAGATTCTCTTCAAGGTATATCTCTTAGACTAACTCAAGTTTATTATAAGCAAGTTCTTATTGGAGTACCTTTCCAAGGTCTTATAGTCCTCAAACTTCTTATCTTTAAACTGTCTTGTTGTCTCTTAGATTGCTTGCAAAGAAGTGTGTATATTACACTGAGTAGACTAAATGGACTGAATGGACTGACTTTATTTCAGAAAAAATAAGAGGAGTATTTATACAAAATATAATTCAATGGTTGCTAAGCTATAAAGCTAAATATAAATTCCAATAACTAAAATAAAATGCTAAGACAGAAAAAACTGCTAAGTTCCAGGGTCAGTACTGATGGTTATACAGGTTCAGAATACTAGTATAATTTTGGTATTACATCAAAATGCCAGTACTGGCATAACTCAGTATTATATTAAAATGCCAGTACTGATATAACTTAGTATAACTAAAGAATTTTAGAGCAGAATATTCAAGACCATAGGGGCTTCATTCTCATTATCACTGAAGGAGATAAGATCCACAAATTCATCATCATTGCATGTTTTGTATGTTTCAATATCATGCAGGATGATATTATCACTGATAATGTCATCACATTCAGCAGTAGTAGGAAGGAGGTCTGGGGCTCTCCAGTCTATGAGGTTCTCTTCCACAAAATAGAAGACAAACATGAGATCTTAGAGAGATCTAACCTGGATGCTTGGGCCTTGGAATACTGAGATCAATCCTTGCAGGAATTGGTCTGGGTTGTCCTGAAGGATAGGATATCAGAAGTCTTCTACTTCATCACTATTGAGGGTGATAGTGGACTAGGCTTCTGTAGCTATCCTGGTTTCTAGTGTATTGATATGGCAGAATGACAGGTCTCTGAAATCTGAGACTCTAATATACTCTAAGTTGGGGATTGACTATGGTGCATGCCTGAAGATCTGATGGATCTTCTTAGCCATCCTTGTTTCATATATATCCATGAGAGTGACATCTTTTAGCTTTTGAGTGCTGGCCTGTAGGAACTCCTAGCAGAGGAGGTTTTCTATTTCATACTCCTGCTATATTTGGAGGCATTTGGTAGCAATGGTGATCCTTGTTTCCATTTCACAGCAGTAGAGGATATAATGATAAGAGTTATCAGTACCCAGGTTGACACTAGGAGTCTTTTCTGAGCAGATCCTCATGACTCTTTTGATGTCTTAGAATATCCTTTCTTCAACTGAGATGCCTTGGTGGTTCCTTGACCTTGAGGTTTGGCAAGCAGCAGATATTTCATTTGTGGTAAGTCTTTGAGCTATTTTGGAATTAGTGGATCTTGTTGGTTGCTGCTACTGCAGTTCCTTAATCCTTCTTTTATATTTCTCAAGATATCTAAACTGTGGTCACAATGACTCACAGTTGGTCATCATTGCTCATCTCATATGCCATATAATCTTCTTATCCTCCGATCTGGTGGCTTGTAAGGAAAAGCTGTCTTCTGTGCTGATGTCATCATTCTGGGGTCACCATTACAATATTTAGATAATTATGGACATTAATATAACTATTTTAAGTTAAATTATCCATTAGTACTATTTTGATCCTTCTCAGTATACAGATTTTTTTTTTTTTTTTTGATGCATACATTTTGCATGCTATTAATATCCAAATTTTCGCCATTATTGTTTCAGACATTCTTTACAACTCTATGGTGTTTTAGTGCAATATCAATTTAGTTTCATTATTCTGATTTCCAAATTAGACCACTTAACATTTTCCTCAATAACTTAGTGAGTTTTCAGTTGATTTTGATGATCCTGGTGCCATTGGAAAGTCATTCTCAAGAGCTTTTCAAAGATATCAAAGATGTTAAAATTGGATGAGTTATCAAGGAAAACGTCTGACTCACTGAGTCTGAAACGAACATTTTCCTCAAAATCTTAGTGAATTTTCATCCGATTTTAACGTTTATAATATCATTGTGAAGCTCTCTATAATAGCTTTCCAATGACACCAAGATCATCAAAATCGGATGAAAACTCACTGAGTTATCGAGGCCACCAAATTTTAGAGTTCTGGTCACATGGTTCAGTTTCAAGGTTGCGCCTTGCTTATATCCATTTACGGCCATCATGGTTCAATCTTTATGTTGCAAATTTGTATTGTGCCTTGATGCGACAAGGCAGCAAAAGCGGTTTTTTTTGCTTACATACATATACTGGCCTTTTTGAGAGTTCTTTTTATGTTATTGATACTCACTATTATCTTACCAATTAGACCATCAAACATTTTCCTCGATAACTCAGTGAGTTTTCATCCGATTTTGATGATCTTGGTGTCATTGGAAAACTATTATAGAGAGCTTCACAATGATATCATAAACGTTAAAAACGGATGAAAATTCACTGAGATTTTGAGGAAAATGTTCGTTTCAGACTGGGTGAGTCGGATGTTTTCCTTGATAACTCGGTGAATTTTCATCCGATTTTAACATCCTTGGTATCTTTGAAAGGCTCTTGAGAATGACTTTTCAATGGCACCAGGATCATCAAAATCGACTGAAAACTCACTAAGTTATTGAGGAAAACGTTAAGTGGTCTAATTTGGAAATCAGAATAATGAAACTAAATTAATATTGCATGAAAATACCATAGAGTTGTAAAGAATGTCTGAAACAATAATGGCGAAAATTTGGATATTAATAGCATGCAAAATGTATGTATCAAAAAAAAAAAAAAAAAAAAAGATCTATATACTGATAAGGATCAAAATAGTACCAATGGACAATTTAACTTAAAATGGTTATATTAATATCTATAATTATCTAAATATAATAAAGCACATACTATTCAAAAGTTTAAAGGCTATTTTATTAATATTTAAAATTTTGGTTAAATAGAATTTAGATTGGAGATATAATATAATTAAAATATTAATAATATAATTAAAACTAAATATAACTATAAAATCTACCAAATAGATATTAAGACAGCTTTCTTGAATAGTGATATAGATATAAAGCTATATATCTATCAGCTACAAGAATATAAACTATATGATAATAACAGAAACAAGCTCATATATAAATTATATAAAAATCTCTATAGTATCAAATAAGTAATAAGATTATAGAATAAAAAATTTGATAAATATCTTATAGAAAATAACAGATTCAAATATTATAAAGTAGATATATATATTGTAACAGTGACTCCAGAATGATGACATCAGCACAGGAGACAGTCTTTCCTTACAAGCTACCAGATTGGAGCACAAGAAGATCATATGGCATACAAGATGAGCAATGATGACCAACTGTGAGTCATTATGACTACAGTATAAGCATCTTGAGGAATATAAAAGAAGGATTAAGAAACCACAGTAGCAGCAACCAATAAGACCCACCAATCTCAAAATAGCTCAAAGACTCACTACAAATGAAATGTCTGCTGCCCGCCAAACCTCAAGATCAAGGAACTACCAAGGCACCTCGGTTGAAGAAAGGATGTTCCAAGACATCAGAAGATCCATGAGGACCCACTCAAGAAGGACACCTAGTGTCAACCTGGGTACTGGTGACTCTTATCACTATATCCTCTACCACCATGAAATGGAAACCAGGATCACTATTGCTACTGAATGCCTCCAAATATAATAGAAGTATGAAATAGGAAACCTCCTCTGCTAGGAGTTCCCTCAGGCTAGTACTCAAGAGCTACAAGATGTCACTCCCATGGATATATATGAAATGAGGACAGCTAAGAAGATCTATCAGATCTTCAGACATGCACCATGGTCGATCTCCAACTTAGAGTATATTAGAGTCTCAGATTTCAGAGACCTGTCATTCCACTATATCAATACACTAGAAGCCAGGGTGGCTATAGAAGCCCAGTCTACTATCACCCTCAATAGTGATGAAGTAGAAGACTTCTGACATCCCATCCTTCAGAACAACCCAGACTAATTCCTGCAAAGATTGATCTCAGTATTCCAAGGTCCAAGCATCCAGGTTAGACCTCCCCAAGACCCCACATTTGTCCCCTATTTTGTGGAAGAGAATCTCATAGACTGGAGAGCTCCAGATCTCCTTGTTCCTACTGCCACTGAATATGATGACATCATTAGTGATGACATCATCCTGTACAACCTACATGATCTTGACAAAATATTTACAGACCTTATCTCCTTTGAAGATATCCTGACCTCTGGTGATAAGGATGAAGCCTCCATGGTCTTGAACATTCTGCTCTAAGTTCCTTGTTATACTGGATTATGCCAGCACCAGCATTCTGAGGTGACATAGAATTGTTCTAGCACTAGTATTTTGATGTAATACTAAATAATACCAGCACCAGTATTCTGATGTGATACTGAATTATATCAGCATCCTGAACCTGTATAACCATCAGTACCGATCCTGGAACTTAGTAGTTTTAGTTATTGGAATTTATATTTAGCTTTATATCTTAACAACTATTGAATTATATTTTGTATAAATACCCCTCTTATTTTCTCTGAAATAAAGTCAGTTCTGGTTTCACTTATACACAATTCCTTGCAAGTGATCTAAGAGATAACAAGACAGTTAAAGATAAGAAGTTTGAGGACTATAAGACCTTGGGAAGGCACTCCAATAAGAACTTGCTTATAACAAACTTGAGTTAGTCTAAGAGATATAACTTGAAGAGAATCTGGTATATTTGAAGGACTCAGCGACCACTACGTGACAACTTAGTGCCCATTGGCTGGTGATTCAAGATGAATCCCTCACTTTCAAGCTGAAAAACAAACAACCTCCACAACAACTACCCTGACTACAAGAGTTACCCCTGCAAGAATTCAAGACAAGATAGAAATGTACCCCCCCACATTCTATAGATATACTACTGAAGAGTCAATCCTGACCTTTATTGAAAACTTTGAACAATTTGCTGCCATATGAGCCCTTGGTGTGGATGCTCAATTGGCCCTTCTACCAGTCAGCCTCAATAGACCTACCAGAGACAAGTTCAATGCAGCCACTATTGCTGATGCTGGTGTAGCCAAACTTACCAACATGAAGGCCTTCCTCAGAACAATATATTATACTGAAGAGATCAAGCAAGCTCTCAAGGATCAACTCAATACTATTTGCCAGGGACTTAGTAAAGATCCCAACTCATTTTATACCTGAATCTGTTACCAGATTGTCTTGGCTGGCTATGATGACCACCTCAAGGAACAAATAGTGGATTTAATCTTCCTCAAAGGAGTTCACCCTGAAATTGCCCTAGCAATCTGGTCTACCCCAGCTGCACTGACCCTTGATCAGAAAGTGATCTTTGTACAGAGATATTGGACTGTCAGACACCCTGCTGAACACTCAATAGAGAAAATAACTGGCATCAAGATGGAGCCATCAAAGTCAACTAGTATCATATCCGCCATAGTTGTAAACAGACAACTAACCCCACCTACCCCCAAGACAGCCAAAGCTGGCCCAGTGGAGGAACTCGCCAAGCAGTTTGCTGAGATGACTGTACACCTTGGTGATGTTGTTAGAGAAGTCCAAAGTACCAACAGAAGACCAGTGCAGAGATTTGCAGCTGCTATAGAAGAACGCAATATCATATGCTTCAGATGTGGAGAAGAAGGCCACTATGCAAAGAATTGCATGACCAAAACAAGATGCAAAGCCCAACCAAGCAATGCTAGCAGAACCAGAGAACAAACCAATACAGTAGTCATTGAGGAGATTGGTGACACTGATGATGAAGAATACTATAAGGAGCTTGAATTCTACTCTGCTACTGAAGGTACCAGAACCTGGTCCAAGCCCTATGACAAGAAGAGCAACAGCAAGCCAGTTGGAAGACCAAAAAAGACCCCAGCTATCACTATTCAAAGTAAGACTCAACCTGAGGAGATTGATCAAGACATAGAGTTAGATGAAGCTGTCCACCAAATCATTGAAGATATTACTCCAGTCTCAGGAGAAAGTAAAAGCAAGAAGGAACAGAAGCTGTACAAGACCAAGATCCACCAGTATGATATCTACAAGGACCTCAAGGAACAGAAGGTCAATGCTACTTTTGGACAACTAGCTGAAGTCCCTGCCTTCAGACAGCAGTTGAGAGTAGGACTTGCAACTACTGCCAAGAATCAAGAGTACAAGATTGTAGAAGCTCACAATGCATAGGAAGAATCCAAGAACTCAGGTGAAGAATCTGAAGACCAGCACAAGATATCAGCCTATACTCCATACCAGATTGAAGACTGTATCTTTGATGCCATCATTGATACTGGTGCTGGAGGATGCCTCATGAGTAAGAAGGCAATTGACCACCTAGGTTGGGACATTGAAGAGTCCACCAAGATGGTCTATGTCACAGCAGATGGTACACAAGCTACCACCCTTGACAAAATCTGAGAAGTCCCCATCAAGATAGAAGGAGCTATCATTCTAGTAGATGTGATTGTTATAAGCGCCACCAACTATGACATCCTCATTGGCAACCAATGGCTTCATAAGGCCAAGGCCATCATTGACCTCAATGCCCAGAAGATGCAGATCAACTATAGAGAAAGAAAGGTATGAGTCTCTATCAGTGTCCACAAAGGAGTCCTACCAGATATAGAGGAAGGAGATAAAGAGGACACAGAAGTCTTCATACACTTGGTGAACAATAAGAACAAGATACCCAAGCTCACAGATGAGCAGTAGTATAACAAGATTATTGATGGCTATGCCTCTCAAGGAAGATGCCCCCATGGTACTAGGATGTACTGCTCTGAATACCTGAATGACTGCTAGTCCTATATTAGTGAAGTCAGGAAAATCTGCTAACAGAAACATGAGCAAGAAGCTGCTGAAGCAAAAAGGAAAGCTGAAGAAGATGACCAGCTCCCAGAGCTTCAAGCTGACAGTGATGATGAGGAGGAACAAGAATCAGACATCACCCTCAAGATTAAGAAGTTTCACCTCAAAGCCAAGATCCCAGAATACAAGACTGAAGGAGCTATAGGAATAGACCTTACCAGCATTCAAGATGATACCCTTGAACCACAGACCACCACCCTACTTGATACTGGAATTGGAGTCAAGCTGCCAGAGAACTATGCTGAAATTATCAAGACCAGAAGCAGTCTGGCCAAAAGTGAAATCTCAGTTGAAGGAGGAGTAATTGACCCTGATTATACTGGCGAGATCTTCCTCATAGTTAGGAATCACAATTCCACCATCCCATTTGAAGTCAAGAAGCATGACAGGATTGACCAGATGCTGATCCACAAAGTCAAGAAGCCAAAGATCATAGAAGCCATCAAACTCATCAAGACCAAGAGAGGAGAATAAGGCTTTGGATCTACTAGAAAAGGAGCCTATGCTGCCACCAAAATTACTGAACCTGAGCACAAGAAAGACAAGGACCAGAACAAGCACACATATACTATTGGAGAAAACTTTCCCCTGGAGGAATAACTTCTCAAGATCCTGCACCAGAACAAAGGAGTACTTACTACAGACTTTAGGGATATCTACAATCAAGAATCCAAGTATACTACTATGAAGTTGACACTGGTGATACCAAGCCTATCTATCAGAAAGCCAGATCTATACCACCTGCCTACAGAGAGTGGCTGCAAGCAGAACTCAAGGAAATGGAAGAAGCCAGAATCATCAAGCAAGTTATCAGCCCCTGAGCCTCACTCATTGTCCTTATCCTGAAGAAAGGAAGTAAGCCTGGAGAGTTTGCACCAAGACTCTGCATTGACTATAGGAAGCTCAATGCAATTACCAAGAAGGATAGGCAGCTCTTACCAAATATTCAAGAAATCCTTACCACCCTTAGAAGCGAAGCCAAATACTATACTATCTTGGATCTGTTCTTAGGCTTTCATCAAATTGGTCTCACTCAAGATACCAGTGAGAAATCAGCTTTCATCACACCTGATGCCACCTATATCTACCTGTGAATGCCATTTGGAATGTGCAATGCTCCAGCAAGTTTCCAGTAAATGATGAATAGAGTCTTCAGTAATGAGATTGGAAAATGGCTCTTTGTCTATGTTGATGATATGATCATCTTCAGTAACACTGTATGGGAACATGTCAATCACATACAGCTAGCCCTCAGGAAGCTCAAGGAGCATGGCCTCTACATTAAGCCCAAGAAATGCAAGTTTACAGCTCAAGAAATCGCCTATCTAGGACACCTCATCAACCAGACCAGAATCCATACAGACTCCATAAAGATTGAGGCTATTGCAGCCTACCTGAGACCCAGAACAACTACAGAAGTCCATGCCTTCCTTAGACTGGCCAGCTACTACAGAAGGTTCATCAAAGGATACTTCAATATTGCAGTACCTATCTATGAGACATATGGTCACAGAGCACACACTTCATCCCAAGGGAGCTGCTCTTCAGAGAAGAAGATTCTGATGGAACCTCAGCCACAAATCTAGATCTAACTTGGAGATGGGTTGATGCAGAAATCCAGAGACTACACCAAATTAGAAAGAAAGCTGAAGATTACATCACCAAGTCACAGGCGCTGATAAGAAAGAATGTGAAAAAGAATCACAAGACCCTAGAACCCATCCGAATTGGAGAAAAGGTTCTACTGTATCAAAATATGGTAGAAGCCTCATGGTCGTGAAAACTGGAGCCCAAATGGAAAGAACCCTTCTATGTGCAAGATATTAAGAGAACTACCTTTTGGCTTAGAAAAATCTCAGGGACTATACTGCCTACTATAGTACACAGGAACAGACTCAAGAAGTACTATGAACCTATATAAGAGAAGCAAAATGTGATGACTACCTGCAAGGTTCTAGTCTGTGAATCATAACAGTATGTCCTATGACTGGCAGACTATCTGTCTAGACCATTCTCTAAGGGATATGGCACTGACAACTATGTACTCATCTATGAGACTTTCGAAGTCAGAGGAGTTCAAACTGTCAACTGATTGGTTAAGATCAGAATCAGGCCCTTGCTCTATATGAAGGGAGCGACCCTTCACCATCATACTAAAATACAAAGGGAAGATGCTAGCCCATAAATACCACTTTTCAACCCCTTGCCAGAGGTTATGGGATCAGCAAATTTTTCAGGACTGGACCAATGAATAAGGATGCTCAAGAAGATCCTTATTCAGAAGAAAGATGTAATGGTGACCCCAGAATGATGACATCAGTACAGGAGACAGTCTTTCCTTGCAAGCCACCAGATCGGAGCACAAGAAGATCATATGGCATACAAGATGAGCAATGATGACCAACTATGAGTCATTGTGACCACAGTATAAGCATCTTGAGGAATATAAAAGAAGGATCAAGAAACTGCAGTAGCAGTAACCAATAAGACCCACCAATCCCAAAATAGCTCAAAGACTCACTATAAACAAAATGCCTGCTGCCCACCAAACCTCAAGATCAAGGAACCACCAAGGCACCTCAGTTGAAGAAAGGATGTTCCAAGACATCAGAAGAGCCATAAGGACCTGCTCAAGAAGGACTCCTAGTGTCAATTTGGGTACTAGTGACCCTTATCACTATATTCTCTACCACTATGAAATGGAAAAAGATCACCATTGCTACTAAATGCCTCCAAATGTGACAGAAGTATGAAATAGGAAACCTCCTCTACCAGGAGTTCCCCCAGGCCAGTACTCAAGAGCTACAAGATGCCACTCCCATGGATATACACGAAATGAGGATAGCTAAGAAGATCCATCAGATCTTCAGGTATATACTATGGTTGATTCCCAACTTGGAGTATGTTAGAGTCTCAGATTTCAGAGACCTGTCATCCTGCTATATCAATGCACTAGAAGCCAGGGTGACTACAGAAGCCCAGTCCACTATCACCCTCAATAGTGATGAAGTAGAAGACTTCTGGTATCCCATCCTTCAGGACAACCCAGACCAATTCTTACAAGGATTGATCTCAGTATTCCAAGGCCCAAGCATCTAGGTTAGACCTCCCCAAGACCCCATATTTGTCCCCTATTTTGTGGAAGAGAACCTCATAGACTGGAGAGCTCCAGATCTCCTTGTTCCTGCCGCCACTGAATGTGATGACATTATCAGTGATGACATCATCCTATGTGATCTATGCAATCTTAACAAAATGTTTGCAGACCTCATCTCTTTTGAAGATATCCTGACCTCTGATGACAAGGATGAAGCCCCCATGGTCTTGAACATTCTGCTCTAAGTTCCTTGTTACACTGAATTATGCCAGCACTAGTATTCTGAGATGATACAGAATTGTTCCAGTATTGGTATTTTGATATAACACTAAATAATACCAGCACTGGTATTCTGATGTGACACTGAATTATACCAGTATCCTGAACCTGTACAACCATCAGTACCAACCCTGGAACTTAGTAGTTTTAGTTATTAGAATTTATATTTAGCTTTATATCTTAGCAACCATTGAATTATATTTTGTATAAATACCTCTCTTATTTCCTCTGAAATAAAGTCAGTTCTGGTTTCACTTACATACAATCTCTTGCAAGTGATCTAAGAGATAACAAGACAGTTAAAGATAAGAAGTTTAAGGACTATGAGATCTTGAGAAGGTACTCCAATAAGAACTTACTTATAACAAACTTGAGTTAGTCTAAGAGATATATCTTGAAGAGAATCTGATATATTTGAAGGACTCAGCGACCACTACGTAACAATATATACTCATCATATATCCTCAGAAATAATATACCTAGGAATTTGGGTAGATGATATTATTCTGATCAAAATAGCAAGTGAGATTAATAATATATATAAAGATAATACTATACTAGAAATTCAAAATAATGGATATGAGTGATATATTCTATCTTCTAGAAATATCTATCATATATAACAGAAATGCATAGACTATATACCTAAGCTAAGGAATCTATATTCAGACTATACTCAAATAATTTAGCATAAGTGAATATAAATTAGTTGGAATCTCTATAGAGATATCTATAAGGCTAAAGAAGTTCAGTGATACTATATCCAAAACTATACTCAGAACTAATAATATTCTCTATTAGTAGTGCTTTGAATGAGTCAATTTAATCTAGATTGGATTTGGATTGAATCCCATCCAGATTGATTCAAATCAACCTTTGTTTTGATTTCCAAATTAGACAATTAAATGTTTATATCAATAACTTAATGAATAATCATCTAATTTTAATGATCTTGGTGTCATTTAAAAGCCCTTAATAAGGCCTTTCTAATGATATCAAGAATATTAAAATTGGATTATGCATCCCCAAGCTATTAAGGAAAACATTCTTTTGAAGAAATTTCCAAAATTGGCAAGTCAGATGTTTTCCTTGATAACTCAGCAATGTATGATCTAATTTCAATATTCTTGATATCATTAGAAAGGCCTTATTAAGGACTTTTAAATAACACTAAGATCATCAAAATTAAATAATTATTCATCAAGTTATTGATATAAATATTTAATTGTTTAATTTGAAAATCAAAATAATAGTTGATTTAAATTGATTTGAATCTCATTTGAGTTGATCTGAATAAGATTTGAATCTGATCCAGATCATCTTATTCAGAGCACTATCTATTTTTTTTTATTTTTTTTTTGTTTAACAGATCTGAAGTCCTGCAGATTTTATTGAAAGAGAACCTAGACTATATAAACCAAAACCCTCTCCCACCACCCCTGAGCACTATACTCTTATTAAACTTAGACTAGCTATTGTTCAGCAGCTCAACTATATCAGGCACAGTAGGGCAAAATTACCCATATCTTATTTTGTACACTATACTATTTCTATTACCAAAGAGTAACAAACAATACTTTAGATATATACCTGAAATCCCAATATATATACAAAACTATGCTCGAGCTGATTTACATAGCTCTCACTACTCCAAGAAGAGTAATAGGTAAAGAAAAAATTTCTCTCAAAGTATAGAATGGTGGATAAGACCTAGTTTTTCCCAATGAGATAAATAGAGAACTTATATATAAGGCAAGAGGAGATCTCCAATACTCTATTACTCAAGTCTATAGACCTTAATCATATTGCTATATCAGCTTTTAGTTCAAGTTGAGTGTAGTCAAGATGCTTGATCTAGATAGTCTCAGGCTTTCTGACTACTCTCAATGACTAGGACCCAATCTTATGAATTGTCAAAAGTAGCTAAGAGTGATATCTACTACTTAACCACTCTGTACTAATTAGAAGATCTACTGATGTAGTACCCACCCCAGCCCTGATGACCACTCCCAGTCTGACACTCTACTGGTCTACTATAATTGACCTTTTTCTTATCTATGATAGCCATCTCTCTTTCCATCCTAACTCCACTTGAAAAGCAGTTACTTATACTAGAATTATACTCACTAAAAAGCTTATCAAAGCTCAGAGGGCCCCACTACAGATACCAGAGACCTGTAGGTAACCTATACTGACACTTGATACCCAAGGTTAGCCAACTCTATATATAGCCTATGATATACTAGATAATATCTTATTGATGATAGCAAAAGAAAAAAAGTACTATACCAAAATAAGTATACTCTAGATATAGCTGAAGATATCAGAAACTTTAAAAAAGTAGAGAAGACACTGATCTGATATCAATAAAGGGACAACTTACTACCATTAGCTCTCTCTAACTATGCCCTTATAGATACAGCAAATCAACTCAAGGTAGAGGAGATAAAAATAGAGAAAGGAGACTTAGAAGATTGTCTACCAAACCTTATAATCAGTAAGATAGTAGAGAAAGGAGTATCAGAGTATATCTATTAGTAAGCAATAAGATCTCTCATATCTTATACTTAAGATAAAGTCTAACATATTGTATATAATCAATAAAGTAGCACAATACTCATTCTGCTATAATAACATATATTGGATGATATGTAATTAAGTATATTTTTCAGTATATTAAAGATATGATATATTATATTGTAATAATTTTATAGTCATATTTAGTCTTAGTATATTTTCATGTCTTTTAGTTAGTTTTTTCTTATCATTTCTTGAATATTCTACTATATTTCACTATCTTCTACTTGTTTGGAAATCTCCTTTTAGTACCTAGATACCACTAGAACATTTTTATCTTTCCTTAGTACTAAGAATCTTGTCTTAGCTAGTTATAAAACCTTTTGGAATATTGTAGAATTATATTAGTCAGCTTTGCTAAGAATCTATTTCTTGGCATCTCTCTTTCTTTTCAAGATCCTTCTAGATTTTTCTTTCAGATTATGTATAAATATCCTTATTCTCTATCTGAATAAAGCTCAGAATATTTTCTCCCAGAAATCCTTCAAGAATACTTGAACCTTTAAGTATCTCTTTGAGCTACTTTAGACCAACTAGAACTTCCAGATTTAGTGGCTTCTTCTTAAAGAAACTAGAACTGTTATACTTGATAGCAATGGTGTCATTATACCTTGCCTTATTAAGAAACCTTATACAAATTTGGAAACCAGTCACAACTAGTCATATAAACCTGAAATGAGTCATAAAGAGTCAGCCTATTAGTCAGACCTCTCTCCTATAGGAGAAGTAGAAGAACTATAAGTCATTCAAGTACAACTAGAATAGCAGAAAACAAGAACTATGAGTATATTATATTCTGCCATAGCACTAGTTAGTTTTAAGCCACTTAAGCCAGATACCTTTGATAGTCACTAAGGAGGATTATCTACAGATACATAGACCTTCTAATTAGACCAATACTTCAAGTTTATAAGAATGGAAGAAGACATACAAGTTCAATTTACTATTATACTTCTCTGAGGAAATGTAGCTATTTGATAGCATAATTACAACTATATCTATACATTCACATGTATGAATCAAAGATTGAGAAGCTTTCAAGAGAGCTCTTTATAGGCAGTTCAAGTCTGGCTAGCCAGAGATAAGCTAGTAAACATCAAGCAACTTAAGTCTGTACAAAGCTATAATACACAATTTCTGTTAATTCTACTTAAACTATCAGTAATAGCTGAGGATGAAAAGATAGACTGCTATGTCCAAGGTCTGAAGACAAATACATAAGTTAAAGTTGAGCTAAAAGAGTCACAAAGCCTTGATGAAGCTATGAGAATTACTGATAGGTTTGATGTCATCATCTTTAGCAACTACTTCAAACCAGAATATCACAAGAAGAATTACTTCAAGAACTACCACAGGAACCAACTAAGGATAGTTGACCCAGCACCAATAGATTTAGACACTATGAACAAAAAGAACACCAAGCTTACTCCTGAAGAAAAGGACTGGCTGAAGAAATCTGGAGCCTGTTTCTTCTATCACCAAATAGGACATATTGTAACCAAATATCCTAAGAAGACTAGTAAACCTTTTAGACCAGTCACTGTATTGTCTAAAGACATACCTGTCAACCCTACTACTAGTCAACCCAAGCTCAAGATCAAGAAGCTTCATCCAAAGGCTCAGGCCCCTCAATATCAAATAGAAGGAGCCATTGGTCTTGACCTACACTCTGTCAAACAAGTCACCATTTTAGCCAAGGACCAAACTCTAGTGCCTACTAGAATTGCAGTCCAATATCCTGAAGGACATTATATCAGAATTGTACAATAATCAGAACTCAGTGTCAAATATCATTTAGATGTAGATGCTGGTATTATTGATCCAGACTTTTGAGGATAAGTTCAAGTTCTGCTTATCAACCAGAAGGATCAATATTATACAGTCAAGGAAAGAGACTGAGTTGCACAAATGATCCTAGAAAAAGCTAGTCAACTCAAGATTACAAAAGTTCAAGAACTCTCTGAAACTGAATAAGACCAAAAAGATTTTGGTAGCACCAATTAAGCAGCAAGTCTTACTGAAAGTCAAGCTCAAGCTATGTTCATTTTCAAAGGCCTAGTTAAAGAAAAAGAAGTTCAAGTACTTATAGACAGTAGAGCTACAGGAAACTTCATTAATCAGAACCTTATCAAAAGCCTCAAGATCCTCACTAAGCCTATACTCAAGAATAATATATAGTTATTGCAGATGGTACACTGTACCCTATTGAGTCAATTGCCACCAAACTATCCATCAAGATCCAGAAATATTGGGAATAAGTAGACTTTGAGATTGTACCACTAAGAGATCATGACCTAATTCTAGGAAAACTGTGGCTTATAAAATATAATCCTGACATCAAATTGATATAAGAATAAAGTCACCTTACTTCAAGATAGAATCAATATCACTATCAAGACAGACAAGACCATGAGCAAGATCCAGATTGTAATACTGTTGGCCATACAGTATAAGAGAGTACTCAAAAAGACAATGTATGTCTTTATTGTAATAGTCTATCTCAAAAAATAAGACAAGAGACTATTAGTCAATAAAAGTATCAAGTTACTACTAGAAGAATTCAAGGATGTCTTCTCAGATAAGCTATCTGGTCTACTGTTTATACAAGAAGTTGATCATGAAATCAAACTGACTCTAGGAGCTATATCACCTAAGAAATATATATACTGTATATCACTACTCAAAATTGAAGCAGTTAAGAAGGAACTAGAAAAACTACTTATATGAGAAGCCATTTAACCAAGCAAATCTCCTTATAGCTCACCAGTCCTATTTGTTAAGAAAAAGGATAGTACTTTATAAATATACATAGACTACTATATACTCAACAAGCTCACTATCAAGAACTGCTATCTGCTACCCTTGATTGATCAAATCTTTGATACTCTCAAGAATATCAAGTACTTCACTAAGTTGGACCTCATATCAGGATACCACCAGATCTCAATTAAGTCAGAAGACATTCCCAAAACTGTATTCATGACCCTCTTTAGACTCTATGAATTCCTTGGTTTTAGCATTTGGTCTCACCAATACACCCACCATATTCCAGACCTTAATGAACAAGATATTTAAGAATCAACTATTTATTTTTCTGTTGGTATATCCTGACAATATCCTGATCTTTAGTGCAACTAAAGAAGAACATCTCAAACATATTTGAATAGTCCTGGAGATTCTATGAAAACACAAGCTTTATGCTAAGCTCAAAAAGTGTGAATTCTTCAAAAAACAAGTTAAATATCTTGGCCACATTGTCTCTGTATAAGGAATTCAAGTAGACCTACACAAGATAGAGGTAATTTAAGAATGGCCTATTCTGTTAAATCTCACAGAACTCTGATCCTTTCTTGGTCTAGCTGGCTACTACTATTACTTTATCAGAAACTTCTCTGGTATTGCTGAGCCACTAACTAACCTTATGAGGAAGGCCCCATACTCAGACCACTATGTACTCTATACCTGGGACCTCTTCTGTCAACAAGTCTTTCAAGAACTCAAGAACTACCTGACTCATGTTCCAGTTCTGTATAATGCAATTAAAGCCTAAAATTCATAGTCACTACTGATGTATCAAATTTTACCATTGGAGCAGTTCTGTTATAAGATGATAGCAAAGGACATTGCCCTATTACTTTTGAGTCCTGTAAGTTGGCCCCAGCTAAACAGAAGCTAGCTACTCATGAGAAGGAACTACTAGCAATAATACATATACTAGACCACTGGCAATACTATTGTAACGTGCCGGCTCAATGGAGGCAAATTACAAGGTTGGGGGTTGATGTAGTTTGGCTTGAGCCCCCAGTTACTTTGTTAAAAGCAACAAAATGTTCTTGGTGTTTAGCGGTATAATAGTCAAGATCTGGATACTGTGCGAGCGGTTTCCTTTTTGGGACGGTTCTCTGGGTGTAGCGGCGATTTGTGTGTGAATGGACTTCCTTCTTGGGTCAACTGGAAATGGCACAATTTCTGTGTAGCGCGACGATCTCCTTGTGCGTGACGGTCTGGCAATTTAACGGTTCTCCTTCTTGGGTGGCGGGCGATCTTCGTGTAGCGCGGCGATCTTTGTGTAGCGCGACGGGTTTCCAAAA